>JBBBDQ010001220.1:1345000-1355000 GCA_037127315.1 Ascarosepion bandense | reverse complement strand
TGGCATATTTTCTTTTATCGCAATGTGAAAGATTTAATAACAAAGATTTTCGTGAGAAAAATAATAAAGACGAATTTGGGCAGATCGCGAAAAATAAAATAAATTCGTTCAAAAAACTTCCAACTACCAGCGTTTTTCATTCATGCGCATGTGTACTCAACAAAAACTGTCAATAAACCCAGTCTGATGAAGTCCTGATATTTGAAACGCGTCATAAAAACTTTTCCCAATTTGTTCTACATCCTTATCTTAAACTGTTCTTGATATATAAAAAATTATATTTCCTTATTCAAAACACACACACACACACACACACACACACACACACACACACACACACACATATATATATATATATATATATATATTTATGTATGTATGTATAATAACTATAGCAACAACAATATCAGTAGTAAGAGACCTAACTCTACCAAAACTAGTATTAATCAAGCTATAATTTACATCGTCTTGTATAACCCACCGAAACAAACTCGGAGGGAAAATAAGGGGAAGCAAAAAAGGAAACAAACCGAAGTACATGAACAAAAAGTCAAGCACTCGTAAGAAAGAAAAAATCCCAAGACGAAAACCCTAACACTAAAGCGCTCAATACGAAATTAGACCAAACAAAGACATAAAATCTAAGCAAGAGCCAACAACCGACAACGGTTTCGTCTAACGGCTCGTCAGGGAAATTGGCTGTCAGTCAATATATATATATATATATATATATATATATATATATATTGACTGATGCCAGTTTGGTCGGATTTCAATCCTGGATAAAAAGCAATTGGATGTCTAACCGTACTGATAAACTGTGATATAGCGAAACCGATCTGTCTGAGGATGACTATATATATATATATATATATATATATATATTTACGGTCACATTACGTACGACCACCGAACTTGAGAAAAGATGAGTGAGTGCTTGGGAATATCAGGTGTTGTACCCTTCTATGTGCATGTGCTATAATCCATGACGACCCGGAATTGGTAATTGGAGGGGCCAAGTTCCAATTACAGGTAGGTTCGTTATCGTGACATACACGCAACGCCCTTTTTTTGAAAGATATTAATTTACCTTTTCTCCATCCATCTAAGGGTTAAATAGTAAGCCTTGTATCACTGAATCAATATTATTTCCACAAAATTCTTAGAAACTAAAAATATTTTCTGAATTTGAAAAAGGTTGATAAATCGTAAAAAACAAATCAATCGATCCCCGAGCTGGCTCGAGTCCTCTCTAAACTTTACAACTACTGCCTCTCTGCTTTCTGCTTTCCAGTGTGTTGAAATTCTTCTCTATACCTCTTGATTTAGTAACTCCTGAGAACCCTCTGACATCGCTAACGATTGCCCTATGAGTCTCTTAACACCTTTCGGCGAAGTGTTCGGGGCTCTTGTCACCTCTCACGACCTTACTCTCTAACAAATAAAATAGCGTCACCAGGTCTACCGCCGATGTGCTAACGGCCATCACTGAAAATTTATACCAAGTTCTTGATAATAACGGTGAAGTTCGAGCTGTTGCTCCAGATATCTCGAAAGCGTTTGACAAGATATGACATGCTGGCCTTCCACACAAGCTCTAAGTCTGCGGTATTATCGAACGGTTTCGCACCGACGACTTTTGGTCATTTGCTTTCTGGTCGTTAGAGTGCAAGCATCCGGTCCTTCGCTTTTGCTCGGTCGGTATCACCACAGATGATATATATATATAGTTTATAAAGGAAAACTCAACACGCCATATCTGACTGATATGACGTGTTGAGTTTTCCTTTATAAACTTCATATCGCTTTGGTTAACACCCATCGAGCTCTCTATATGGATTTAGCTATTAATATTTTATATTAAGGTAATCTTGATGGATTATCCTCACCGTTTACGGACTGGACACCTATACCTATATATATATATATATATATATATATATATATATATATGAAATGATTTGTTTGAACATTAATTTTGATCGATATTCGTATTTAAGTAGATAATCTGTTTATAATCAAACAGTATTATATATTTATTTCTACCGACCTTATTATTTACAATAAATTTTTGTTACGAAAATGTGTCATTCGGTAGGATTCGAACCTGCGACCCCTATCCATATAGGAGAAGCCATGATTGATCTGGAGCGTATTAGACCTCCTGACCACGAATGCCGATCAGTCAAATTAAACATATAACACAATTTTCGAATTCATCATAATAACCACCTCTGCTCTAAAATGTATCATAATGTCAACAAATGTAAATATGTTAAGGAAATTAACGAAGATTAACGAAACTGGTTATAAACAACCGACAATTTGAAATGTCAACATTACGATACATTTCAGAGAAGAGATGGTTATTAATATCGATCAAAAATAATGTTCAAACAAATAATTTCAAATTCTCGTTTGTTTATAACCAGTTTTATTAATCTTCGTTCATTTCCGTTATATATATATATATATACAATCAAGTACTCATTAACTATGCTAAAGACACTAGTTCACAGAATCTCTCATTTAATCACACTCTAAGCCTATAACAGAATTTTTGAATTCATCATAATAATCATATCGACTCTGAAATGTATCGTAATGTCAACAAATGTAAACATGTTACGGAAATTGACGAAGATTAACGAAACAATCTCCATCTTCTCTTTACCCACTTCCTGACATCCCCTATAGCCTGTCACTCTTTCTCATAACTTTCCTTCTATGTAACAACCTGAAAAACAGTGGCAGTAAAATGCCTTGCTTAGGGCAATATGATTATAAAAAATAACAAAAACTTAATGACTAGCAATGTTCATCAAATTAAAATTCAACTGAAAAATTCTATACTATTATAATGTGGATATAAAATGGGGATCAATTCTACATTACAATCAATATATGAACTGATCCCTCACTTTATGTCCACATTCACCCTTCTCTCAACCACTTTGTGACATAACCAGTCACTCTTTCTCATAACCTTCCTCCTATGTAAACCCCTGCAAAACAGTGACAATTAAATGCCTTACTTGGGGCGATACGATTATCACCAAACGCCCATAGCCCAGAGGTAGAATCGCTGACTGACGCCAATTCGGTCGGATTTCAATCCTGAGAAAAAAGCAATATTTATATGCTCTACAATATGCTCTACAGTATGGATTTATTGAGCAGTTTTAACAGGCTTGAGTATATATATATATATATATATATATAAAAGGCAATCTGTGAGTCTGTGTTTGACTGTTCCCTATACACGCTTATATTTTTCAAGCGACACCATTCAAACTTACTAGGGACACATATCTACAGAGAAACCAGGTCGGCACATACTTTTTGAGTTCAACAATTTTCTCTTTCGCAATTTTTGGCCAATGGAGCCGACTGTTTACATTTGCTCCGTAAAACATCTAAGATGTAAAATAATTGCTAAATTACGTCACAGAAATCAAATTACACGTATCAAACGCGACTAAAATATTTTTTATTAAAAAAATTTAAAAGAAAAACAACTAAATATGTAGATATAAAGTGCCATTGGTTAATTTAATTTTTTAAGTCTTTTTTTTTTCTCAGATTTTAGATTTTATACTTCAGAAAATAAAATTAAAAAATAAAGCTTTTCTTTTTTGCTAAATATTTCATGCAGGAAATCAACTGTCTGTAATTCGTGTGGCATTAATGCAACGCTATCCTCTAAAATTAAAATGTTTACATTTTTAAATATTATACGACTAAAATGTTCTGAGTTGCACAGGCAACGCCGGGCTATGATGCTAGTATATATATAAAAAATAGTTTTGGATATATATATATATATATATATATATATATATATATATATATATATCTCCGAGTGAATACAGAACGAAGAAAGAATTCTTACAACGTCAAAAACATTAATTTAAAACAGTGCTCGATATATAATATATAGAGCTGTGAATATTTATTATAGATTATATTTTAGAACATGTATATAATTTTTCTATATATCCACGACAAAGGTACATTTGTTTCGACATTGGAACTTCAATGTCTCATCAGGCTGTATGTAAAGGAATGTAAAGCCTCCTTTTTTTATATGTTTGGTCAGTTGTGTTTGGGGTGTTGGTGGGGGTTAGTGATAGGGGAATAAGTCACTGACTGTTGGAATTTTGGAAAGAGTGTTGCCAAGGTGGTTGATTAATTAGAGTCTTTGACTACCAGATAGATTTAGCCTTAGCAGTTAGAATTTTTTTAAAATCATCTCACCCCAAGCAAGGCATTCCACTGCCACTATTGCGCATGGGGCTACATAGGGGAAGGTAAAGAGAAGGAGTGGTTAGACATAGGGAATGTCAGGAGGAAGGTGACAGATGAGTAAGGATAGCGAGGATGAGTGTTGGGCAGATGGGAAGAGTGTTTGATAGAATGGAAGCAGGTTAGTGTGTTAGGAGGTGTCTATTGACCTTACATTTAAACTCCTGGAGATTGTAGCCGTCGGGGAAGCAATCGTGTGGAAGAGAATTCCACAGTCGGGAAGTGCGAGGAAAGAAACTGTTGGAGTAGAAGTTACGGCTGCATTTTATCGGTTTCACTTTAAAAGGGTGGGATCTAGTTGCTAATCTAGTATCTCGTTCAAATTCGTATTTAGAGGGCACCAGTGATCTAAGTTCATCATCAAAAAATTCAAATTAATTTAAATTAATTACATTCACCAGAATGTAAGTTTTTATTATCTTGTGACTAGACTATATCTTTTGGATTTCTTAGAAGAGCCGGTAAGGGGTGGAGCTATATATATATATATATATATATATATATATATATATATATATCAGAATAAGTTTACTATGTAAAACTAAGAAATTACAACAAATAAAAATCATTTGTCCAAATTTAATAGTACGACCAAACAGGAAAATTATTTTTTCTCATATAAATAACGATGTTACGTAATAAATATTAATTTGTTTTTATTTGTTTATATCCACTCCCATTTAATCATTGAATTCTTTTTGAAAAACTCATTTGATTAAATACGATCTCCTTCGTGCTTAAAAAACTACAGTACGAAATAATTAACCACTCCTAAAGTCGTTAAGTCATGAACTGAATTTGGATTGTTTTAGGCAATTAGAACCAACCAATAAAAACTAAGAATTACGCGCGTATTGTTGTCCTGCGTTCTGTTTCCGTCTCAAATGTCCGGATCCAAATTCTAGCGTGATGTTGGATTCTTGCCAGTGAGTGTGCGATTTCTTTCATTTTTGTTTTGGAATAACATAATAGCTAACTTTTCTACCTGGTTCAGTCTACATATTTTGCCACCGATGTAAGGCTTGGCTGTTTTTATTTTACTCCACGAGATGCATGGGTGTTTTTCATCTTTTAATTTCAATTACTGAATGAAAGAACAGAAATTACGATTAAGTGTAACCATTCCATTAAAAAAAATACCTATTAGGGTCATACAACCATGGATGAAAACGTTATAACTTCTTCTGATTTTAAAAATGGTCCGTCCGTAAAAACGTCCCCGTTACGTGAGCCTTCTTAGATAAAATCAGTCATTATATTATATATATACGTATTTGTTTACATTACGTTACAATTTTAGAGCAAAGATAAGCATTTACAAAAATCGAACATTTGTATTTATAAAGTTAATTCGGCTTCGGCTACTGTGAAATCACTCGTGGTCGAGCGGTTCAGACACATCAGATCAATTAATGACTTCCACTACAGTTTTAGGGATCGCAGGTTCGAATCCAGCCGAATGACATATTTTACTAACAAAACATCTCAAAAACAGGCCCGGAGAGTTATATATATAAATATATAATTTAATTAAACAGCATATTTAAATATATATTCGAGAAATCTTGTTAGGAAAGTAAGCATCCTCCGAACCTGAGACTTCTATAGACCTAGAAGAAGCCGTCAATTGATATGACGTGTTTTAAGCACTCAACCACTTAACCATTTATAGTTAAACAATGTCTAATTAGGCCACACAAATACACAAATTCCTGATTTTTCGTCATATTCAAATTCACAAATAATGTTAAACAAATAAATTACAAAATATGTCGGTTAATTCCAATTCGTAACCTTCCGTGATATATATATATATATATATGTGTGTGTGCGCGTGTGTGTGTGTGTGTGTGTGTGTGTGTGTGTGTCGGTCTGAATAATCAAGAAATCTTCTCAAGAAAGTAGACCTCCTCTGGCATAATTTAAACCTGCCACACTTATAGACATATTTTATTAATGCATATTTTTCTAACAAAATTTTTTTTTTAATCATTTCACCCCGAGCAAGGCGGAAACGCCACTGATGTGCAGGGGGTTACATAAATGTAAAAAGATTAATTAGAAAAGAGTGAGGAGTACAAACTAGTTAGAAAGGAACAATAGAAAGCTGAGAAAGCAGGTGCGATGACAGATACATAGGTGGAGAGAAAGGGAAGGTTATACAGGGATGGGGAGAGAGCTAGAGTCCAGTGGTTAGTAGATGAGTATTGACTTTGCACTTAAATTTCTGGAGGTTGTAGCCGTCAGGAAAGCAAGAATACGGGTGCGAGTTCCACAGGCGGGAAGTGCGAGAGAGGAAGCTGCAGGAGTAGAATTGTCGTCTGTTTTTGGCTAACCTGACTGTGAATGGGTGGGACTCAGTTGCCAGTCTGGTTGCACGATTAAACACCTGTTGAGGAGGCATCAGTGACTTAAGTTCGTCTGAGCAGAAGCCATGAAAGTATTTATAGAACAGACAAAGGAAGGCCACATTTCGACGATGGGGAAGTGGCTGCAGTCGAGTCGCCAGATCAGTACCTATCACATTACAGACTCTCCTTTGGAGCTTGTCAAGAACACTGAGGAGAACGGCAGGGGCACCTGACCATAAATGGCAGCAGTACTCCATGCACGGACGGATGGTTGACTTGTATATATGCAGGATTGATTTAGGTGGAAAAAACATCCTGGATCGACATAATGACCCAACCTTCTTAGCAGTAGATTTTGCTATGGATCTCAAAATTCCAGGTGATATATATATATATACTATTTCATTAGAAAAAACAGAGTATCTACTCAAATATGAATATCCGTTAGAAATAATGTTCAAACAAATAAATTAAAAATACGTCGGTTAATTCCAATTCCAGACTTTCCGTGACAGAATTGTTTACGTTTGTTTACATTACGATACGAACCAGCAGCAGGTATTAATATTACGGAAAAATCCGGAAATTGTGTATTTATATGTCTTAATTCAATTTTGTCGAACTATGAATACCTTAGTGGTAGTTAAGATACGTCAGATCAATTGATAACACACCTATGTCGATAGGCGATACAGATTCTTTCTATGTTTATATTAGAAAACGAACCGGATCAGTTATGAATATTACGGAAAAATCCGGAAATTGTGTGTAATTTGTGTTTTCGATTTTGATTAACTCTGAATTTCTTCGTGGCTGAGTTGCTAAGAAACGTAAGATCAATTGATAACCTATGTTTTTAAGGGTCACAGGTCCGAAGACTACACGAAAATCTATTCGATACATTTCTCCCTGGACATTATCAAGAAAACTGTTATTTTTTTTAATCATTTCACCCCAATCAAGGCATTCCACTGTCACTATTGCGCAAGGCGTTATATAGGGGAAGGTAAAGAGAAAGAGTGGTTAGATATAGGAAATGTCAGAAGGGGGGGTGATAGATAGTTGGGTGGGTGGGAAGAGTGTTTGAAAGAATGGAAGCGAGTTAGTTTGTTAGGAGGTGTCTATTGACCTTACATTTAAACTCCTGGAGATTGTAGCCGTCGGGGAAGCAGTCATGTGGAAGGGAATTCCACAGTCGGGAAGTTTTTTTTTGTTGTTTTTTTAATCGTTTCACCCCGAGCAAGGCATTCCACTGCCACTATTGCACTTGGGGCTACATAGGGGAAGGTAAAGAGAAAGAGTGGTTAGATATAGGAAATGTCAGAAGGAGGGTGATAGACGGGTTTAGAATAACAAGGCTCAGGGTTGAGTAGATGGGAAGAGTGTTTGAGAGAATGGATGCAAGTTAGTGTGTTAGGAGGTGTCTATTGACCTTACATTTAAAATCCTGAAGGAAATTCCACAGTCGGGAAGTGCAAAAAAAGAAACTGTTGGAGTAGAAATTGCGGTTACATTTTATCGGTTTCACTGTAAAAGGGTGGGACCTAGTTGCTAATCTCGTATCGCGTGCAAATTGGTACCTAGGGGGCACCAGTGATCTAAGTTCATCGGAGCAGAAGCCGTGAAAGTATTTTTCATTTTGTAACAATATTTATAAACAATAAAAATGTTGTTAATTTTTTAAAATGCTAAAAATGAAAAAAAAAACATAAATATCCGTCATGTTAACTGAATGTCAAGTTAAATAATGGAAGATGCTAAGTGACATAATTTAATGACTAATGAACAAAAGTGAGTAAATGATGCTAGTGAATTATTTTTATAATTTAATTTATATTCATACTATTTTTGTTTGGTATTAATTTATGTCTTATATATTTTAAATAAAAAAAGGTTATGTATTCAAAAGTTTTCGTTTATCGTTTTAGCATTTTTATAGTCATCTATAAGTCAAGATGGAATATACATCAATAATGATCAGAATCCGACAGAATGATTAGATAAGGAAAAAATTGGAAACGTTTATCAATCTAAGTTATTTCACTTTTCTTAAAGCTTAATCAGAGAATGGCATATGGAGAAAACAAGAAATTGTAGCGGATAGTCACGGTTGCCAATCAAAAGCAGAGAAAACTGACAAACCTAACCCCGCAGACATTCTGTAATATTAAAAACAATCGACAAAACAATCGACATGTTATAGTTACAACTTCAAATTTTAGTCCAACAAAGGTACAAAAAAGAGGAAGAACAGACCAGATGTTGGTAAAGTAAGGTGAGCTTAATATTGGTGAATTGCAAAGTTTAAGTTTGAGTCAAGGTAAAAAAATGTAAAGGTAAAATAAAAGTTGTCTCGTTTAGACTGCAAAGTTTTAATTGAAAAGAAATTGTTTTAAAAAGATTATTTTTTGTTAAGTGTTCCAAGTGATATTGACTTATTTTGCTGAGTGAATATCTTAGATGATAAAGAGTTTGTGATAGAATATTCTATGTGAAGGAAAAGTTGTAGTTTAACTCGGAAGTCTCAGTGAGTGAATTGGCGGGTTGCTGAGGTGAAGCTTGGACTGCCAGGGATTCGAGTTCGTGCCGCCTGACGAAAGAAATGGGAGATTGCTGTCTGTTACCTGGTGAATGTGAATTGGTATGAACTTGCGAGTTAACTGATTGAGGAGACGAGGTCGGAAGTTTAAATACTGTCAAAGAGGATCAAATGAGCTGAGCGGCAAAAATAAGTGTCTAGTGCTGAAATTTCTATTGGATACGATGCGAGCTTTTGTACAAATAAAGCGATTAGTAAATTGTCGCTAGACTGCGATTTCAAAACTGTCTTACACGAGGTAATTAGTATTTGTGAGGGGCACCGCACAAAATAAGTTCGGGTATTTTTAATATTGTTTTGTTTGATTTTCATTGCTCAGTCATGTTTCGCGTACATTCGACTCTCCAGACCATCGTTAGTATAATATATTTTAGCGTTCCGAATTCAGGGGAGACAACACATTTATTTACAGTTTCAAGAAATTAATAATCATATATGTTGGCCTGGAAATGGAGTATTTCTTTCAGGAACGGAGATATTTGAAAAGTAAACGGGGCGCAAGTTAATATTTTCATAAGATTCGGAAACTACATTCTCAAGGATTTTCCATACAGTACGTCAAAAGATGAAACCCGCTGGATAAGATAAGTTTTCTTTTTGTTTTTATTCATGTTGTCTTTTTGAAAATTCCAAAAAAATTGCCATATATTGCTTTATTACACGTGACACGCATCTGACCAATGAAATCAAAACTCAATCAACGTACTGTCTCTAGGCTTAAAAGAAATGTATCATTCGTCTTAAC
>JBBBDQ010001220.1:1177500-1325000 GCA_037127315.1 Ascarosepion bandense | reverse complement strand
TTCCCCTCAATGTTATCCCCCTCCCTAACTGTTGACACGTCCTCTGTTCCCCTCTTTTTTTGATCACCTGAATATTTCTCTCCTGATGAATTGTTGGAGAAAGGGATCCCTTGAGAGATGTTTCCGTTTGTGATTTTTAAAGCAATTTACAGGTTTTGTACCGTCAAACAGTTATATATATATATATATATATATATATATATATATATGTCTGTGTTTTTTTCTAAACATATACTGTTATATAAGAGACTATGAATGTCTATTATGTTTAATAAAGAGCCGTTCTAAACATCCTATTTTGGCTTTAATTTCAGTTGAAAATAAAGACAAAAATTCTCCAACATTTGGATAGTTTTTTATTAAGTTGGTTCTAAGTTTTCGGCTCACATTAGCCATCTTCAGAGAGGTTACAAGGACGTTAACACAAAAAACATCCACCATCAGCGACGATTTTATCTTGTGTTGACATTAAAACTTCGCCAAGCAACAGCAATAGTTACCAAAAATAGCAAACGCAGTTTGTAAATTTGTAATGCGATTCTATGACGTCACACCGCGTGAGATCTGGAAATGATAACAGAACCATATTTAAATGCAATGTAATGTGTTATGACCAGATTTAAACATGATTTTATTAAGTGTGGGTTGTTTGGATTTAATGTAGATGGCCTACAATATCTGAAGGTTCTTTTTACTGTGGGTATGAGTGAAGATTATTGTATTGTTGACTGAATCTGTCTGATATTACCTACATGGTTATGTTTTTCTGAGAAATGTTGCTTAATTTTACTCTGAAATTAAAGCCAAAATACGATGTTTAGAACGGCTCATGATTAAACATAATAGACATTCATTGTCTCTTATATTTAACAGTATATGTTTAGAAAATTATCTGCTGCCTCGATACACTAAATTTATATATATATATATATAGTCATCCGCAGATATATATATATATATATATATATATATATATATATATATATATATATATATATATCGTTTTCCTAACTGCAATGCTGTTGATGTACCTTTGTGTATTTTGGTTTCATTGCTGTCTTGTTAGCTTAATGTCTTTTTTTCTCTTACCTGTAAATTAACCAGAAAGCGAAACGATAAAAGGTGTAAGCTTCTTACGATTTTTTCTTTATTTATAGTCGATTTCTTTGCTTTCCGGATTATTGCATATCGTCCTTAAATTGCGATATTCATCCTCTAATTGAATTAATTGCTGCTCGCTTTTGGAATATCTCTCAACTTTTCTTACTCTAAATAATCAATCTCTCCTCCTGTTCCTTATACGCTGACGTGCTGAATATCCTAAGAAACGCTGCGTAAAAGCAACAGTAAATGCTATCAATTTAAGTTTACATTATGGAAATACCCAAACCCATATCAGTTTTGCACCGAATATGAAGAACAGCTAGGCTTCTCATAGCAAGGCGGAGCGATGTTAAGTGGGGCTTATATACTGGTTACGATAAATAGACTGTCGTCTAAATTACGCAAAAAACACTGACATCTAATTTTAAGAGATATTAAACAAAAATATGTTGTAACACTAGAGTTAACTAATTAAGTAAAATACGCCAGTGACACAACTATGCCCTCCAGATGACTTCGGAATCTTCTTCAACTCTTCTGGGCGGTCTCTTTGTTTAAGTTGATGTTTGCTGCCATAACCCTTGCTTTCAGTGAATCTCTGGTGTAACAAGGGGTTTTGTTTGTCTCTCGCTTAACTGCGCACTATGCGCAATAATCAAGAGGGTTGCAATCTGGAGACTTAGGTGACCAGATTTAAGAGGTGATGTTGTAGAAATTGTCAGACAGGCATGACTATGTTTCCTTGCTTGTGTGGCATGCTGCAGAGTCAGTGTCTTGTTGTAAGACATCGGGTATTCCAGCAGCTATTCAGTAGTACTTTCTCAAGACAACTGATGATGTCCTTCGTGTTGAGTCTGAGGCTCTCTGAGAAGATGAATGGATGCATAAAGTCACCATCTCTAGCGATCACTCCAAACTTCTTCTTCTTCTTCTTCTTCTTCTTCTGCTTCTGCTTCTTCTTCTTCTTCTTCTTCTTCTTCTTCTTCTTCTTCTTCTTCTTCTTCTTGTGCCGTGTCCCTTCAAGACGTAAAACAATCATAAACTTCCACTTGCCCCTGTACCTTGTCGCTCTTAATAATTTTGTACTGAGTCAGTTAAGTGCCATACGTGATACACGCTTGGACAATCCTGTCTTGAAAGAGACATGACTGACTCGGCAGAAGATTATCCCTATGTCTATAGGGGTCATAGGTTCAAAGACTAAACGAAAACGTATTCGATGCGTTTCTCCCTCTGATGGACATTATCAAGGAAATTGTAATGATTTCATTTTGTAACAATATTTATAAACAATAAAAATGTTGTTAATTTTTTAAAATGCTAAAAATTAAAAAAAAAACATAAATATCCGTCATGTTAACTGAATGTCAAGTTAAATAATGGAAGATGCTAAGTGACATAATTTAATGACTAATGAACAAAAGTGAGTAAATGATGCTAGTGAATTATTTTTATAATTTAATTTATATTTATACTATTTTTGTTTGGTATTAATTTATGTTTTATATATTTTAAATAAAAAAAGGTTATGAATTCAAAAGTTTTCGTTTATCGTTTTAGCAGTCGGTTGCCATGACTTTCTGTAGACTGATTACCAGTTAAGGCTATAGAACCCAGTCTGTTATTTAACCCATAAATGGAGAGAAAAACGGATTAATGTCTTTCTCAAGGGTATTTGTGCGTACGTGAATACAAAGAATCAACTGGAATTTGAACTCGGCTCCCCGATTGTTCTGAGTCGATATCCACTGCACAACAACGCACATTGTACTTGGTATCTCTCCCAAATCGCGTTTCGCCATCCATTTGCTCAAGCCCATCAAATTCGTCTCGGGCTGATTTCCCTTATTTCTTTTTTATCTATACATCCTGTGAGTATTAAATTCTCCAAACCCTATTTTCTGATTGCGTGTCCTAGAAAATACAACTCCGACACTATTCCAACTCTTTCCTAATTGTCTGCTCTGTCTTCAGATTGACACCAAAACATTTTAACATGTTCCTATTGAAGGTTATGCGCGAATTTCATAGCATTTCGTTTCCAAATTTATGGCGGAGGTAATTGCGTCATGTGGTCTTTTTCTCGGAGACGGTACCCAACTGACCCTACTATACTTTACAGTTGGTAAATTCTAAAAGAAACAACGCGCATGTGTAAACTTTAAAACAAAATAATCGACAATTTACCCATTACACTCTTTATAAGCTCCATTGCAAAAGATGCTAAACATTGGTTGGTTCTCGAAAATACCTATGCCTTCCTGCTAAAAGTCAAATCAAACCAAAGATAGAAGATTACTCTCATATCTGGATTAGGGATACCTAACTGGTTTATTTTTCTTCTTGTTTTTTTGTTTTTGTTTTTGTTTTCACTTGGTAGGGTTTGATATGTTAAGTACTGATACTAAAAATTAAATTCAGCGTTACCAGTTCCTAAGGATTTAAAGATCATCCAAAAAATGTACAGACTGACTTCCAGATTTTTCAAGAATAAAGTTGGTATTTTTTCGTTTTAAATAAATCGAATGGAAAGTATATTCAAACCTGAAATATATTTATGAATCCCCGCAAGCAAAATATGTTATTTTTTTTACTGAATTCGATGCGGGAAGACTATAAAATTTTACAATATTAAAAATAAGACTAATCAATGTCCAAGATCTTACACCATTTGTTAGGTTATAATTATTAAAAGCAAAAAATAAATGAAAGTGTATATAACACTGTAATAATCCTGGGCGCAAATTTTATGACAAAATGTTTTAAATTTGCATTGTTTATTGAAAATCGCACAAAAAATACTGAACTGTTTAACATATTACATTATAATAAAGCTAAATTGTTCCGTTTATAGAATACAAATCCTATATTACCCATCAAACAGCTAACAAACACAAAATAAATTGCACATTTGCAAAATCGAATCCCAAAGCACACTCACAAAAGAGGGTCCAAACGTCTAAAAGCTTTTCTTTCTCACAAGTCAGTGTGGATAGCGATACTCTGGATCCTGATTGGTTGACAAATCGAGAAATTCAAAATACGTCAGCGAAACGGTTTTTTTTTTCACAACTAAAGAAAAAGTCGTTCTGGGATCCTTCCACGTGACCAGAATTCAATACTTAAGGAGGTCCCCTGACCGGTCACAGTCAGTCAGTCAAGAGGGTCAGTGAGAGCAAGCAGTCAATCTGTCAATCCGTGAGACCATCACCCACGCCAGTCAGACCCAAAAGGCGCAGTGGCAGATACACACAGTCCGATAAGCGCCTACATCAAAGAGATCAGTGCCGACAAACTAATCTTTCGCCCACTCAACCGTTACGAACAGAAATAAGAGAGGATACACCTGCAACGGCCATAAAACTTTTCACATCTCTCAGCAATCAGAAAGGAGTAGTAACACAGAGTTACTAAGTTAAATAGACTGATTCATCGTTTCATACATAAACTACCAATTACTACTATCTCCGTTTGACTCTCTCTCTCTCTCTCTCTCATTCTCTCTCTCTCTCTCTCTTCTCGGGGTTTCACATTCACACTCTTTTTCAACACAATTTGAAATACATTCCTTTTCCACCTACTTAACGGCTGATAAATAAAAAGGAAAGAAACAATGTGCTACTACTCTGTCTAATTACAAACTCAAAACTAGCATTTTCATACTCAACGAACATTCGTTCAAATACAACAGACACTTTTATATTCAACCAACATACACGCAAATATAAAAGACACTCTTCTATCAAATAGAAGATACACAGAATTGTACAAATAGTTTCTATTGTATATCTATTGTCAAATACAAAATTTTTATATTTTTATACAACATTTTTTATTGTGTTGTATTTCCCGAAATTTGTGTTGCATTTTTGTGGACTAGATAGCCCGCATTAAAACCGCATTTTTAATCCGGTTTGTTCTGGAATGCCACAAGTTAAATTTCCCTTTGAAACAAATTATGGTCTTATTCGATAGCACAATGATTAATAATAATATGCTTGGGTCTTGCTTCTTGCCCAAATATAATTTGTGAAGCTTCAGTTAATTTAACCGCTTTTTCCACATCTTGCGAATGAGCAGGTAAATTCGGCAATTTTCAAGTTCCATTTATCAGAACCGCTTTTAGTGAATTATTTGAAAAAGAACTTTTGCAAACGCAGGTTTCCGACCTCTATTTTAAGAGAGGTTAATCGAATTTGATCAGAGTTTTACTTCATAGTTGAATGTAATTTTTATTCTCTTCTCTGCTCGCTCGCTACTTCTGATATAAAAAAAAAACATATATATGTTTGTGCTATGAACCTTTTTCATGCAACATTTCGTATTTCAGTCGTCTGTTAACTTATTCTCTGGATGATATTGAAAATATATTTGTGGGTTATGGAATGTATTATTGCTTTTAATTTTAAACCAACTAACTCGCATATATTTTAATTATAAATATTAGAATCCTGATTAATAAACACCTCTGGACTATACAAAAAACATTGCCCTTGCAGTACGATATAAATTATCCCGAGTGACACTGAAAGTGTTAAGTTCTTTTTTTTTAATTGTGTCGCCCCAAGCAAGACATTTTACTGCCACTGTTGTGCAGGGGGTTACATAGGTGGAATGTTAAGAGGAGTGAGATGTTGCAGGGGGTGTCAGAAAGAGAGAAGGAGAAAGAAGAGAATCCTGATGAGAGTGGGGTCAGTCAGTTAAGTGCCATACGTGATACACGCTTGGGCGATCATGTCTCGAAAGAGACATGACTGACTGGGCAGAATATTATCCCGCAGTAGGTTGCCATTGCTTTCTGCGGTAGACTGGTTGCCGACCAAGGCTATAGAACCCAATCTGTCCTGTTATTTAACCCATAACTGGAAGGAAGAGACGGATTAATACCTTTCCCAAGGGTATTTGCGCGTAAGTGAATACAATGGATTCAACTGAAATTCGAACTCAGCTCCCCGGCTTCTCGTTCCGAGCCGATATCCACTGTACCACAATCCTGAGAGTGGGGTAGACGAAGAAAAAAAAGCATGAGAGAGAGGATGTAAGTTAGTAAGACAAGTGATGACTATTGACTTTACATTTAAATTCTTGGAGATTGTAACTGTCGAGAAGGCAAGTATGCGGAAGAGAATTCCGCAGGCGGGAAGTGCGAGAAAAGAAGCTGATGGAGTAGAATTTGCGTTTACAATTTATTGGTTTCACAGGGAAAATTTTGGTCATGAGTTTTGCGAAATTTACCAAAAGGATCACTACAGGTACTAATGTTTTTGTATTTTCACCAATATTCTTGAAACTTCTTAAAATGGGAGTTCATTTTGATGAAGTTTTTTTTTAAAAAACTGTAAATAAACTCTGCCTTAAAGCCAGTGTTTTTACTGCTGATGTCAACAAGAATTGCTTTAATGGAATTTAGACCTTGAGTTATTCTAAGACTGCAGCAATATCCTCTGCTGTAACCACATCAGTTGTATCAATATTAGAAATAATTTTGTGGGTTTGATTTCTACTTTCCGTGTCCATCTCCGATGAAAGTGAGGCTCTTGTACTTTGGTTCTTTTATTTTTTTTGCAGTTTGCTTCACTGATTAAAACTGATTTTCTCTACTAATAACGGATCTTAAAAGTCTATAAAATAAATCCTTGATACTTCTCATGCCTGATACAAGGCAAAATAACCGAGCAACAATTATAATAATTTCACGAAAAACAGATTATTATTGGTGTCAAGGTTGGAGGGCACGCGTTTGAAATACATCCTGACTCTGATTCAACGCAAAAATCATGGGATTCTAGAATCAAATGAACTCATCACAAAAAGGCATATTCATCAAGTTTAATTTGTGAGAAAAAATCTCATAATACAAACCAAAGCTATAGTATGTGCTTCATGCCATGAAATGCCAGATAGTCTGATTAAATTCAATTTCACTAAGGAATATTTTCCTAACATCCTGATTCCTGATCCGTGATGATCCCAATATGTACTCGTCTCAACTCGTCAGATCCTAACAAAGTAAACTTTCCAGTCCTTATGACACCAAAACAACAAGAGAACAAAATGAATCAGAAGGTTAAACCGGAAAGTGACATCCACGTGAAGATTTTCTACTGAAAGTATGTTTGTGGATTCCTTCAACATGTAAACATGTGGTCGACCAAAATGCGCTTAAGGTGTGTACATGTCGAATAACCTGATTGAAGGAAGATATATAAGCGTTCCATTTATGAAATAAAAGACACAGCATTATTCATATTTTTTCAAAGAGAAGAATCCATTTTCGGTGTAAGTCCAGAAAACTTTTCGCCGATATAGAAGTCTAAATTGTATAATACGTATGAGTATTTAAATCTCGTCTTCTTCTTCACCATTACAGCGATATCGTTACATAATTACTTAGCTGAAGCTAAATTATAACTAGAGAAATTTCTCCTACACATTTGATTAGTGTAAACATACAACGCGATTTTACGCCAAGCTTTCCCCTTACAGAATAATGGTTACATGTTACATGCTGATTATCGATCTCAGTAGAGTACACCGAAGACTTGGAAAGGGTTCGCTGCACGCTCATATATTAACACGATAAAAAACAACCACTACGTCGAGAAACACAGAACGTGAACCCTCTTTCCATGTATGAAGATGATTTATTCAGGCATTCGTTTCAATTTATAGGTTAGTAATACTTGGAAGACTTCTGCTATATTAGCTCTTCTCACTAATAATTCCTTTTCCAGCTACACAACATGATGTGTGGTTAGCAATACGAATAGAAGGCACAGGAAGCATGCGACAGACAAGTCTGCCTCACAACAAGGTCGAAACAGAACTCCCTCGATGCCAAGCATAACCAGCGCATGACATTGTAAAGCTTGATTTATGTCTTATGCAACTGATGGGCAAGCCAATAAGTGCCGCCCGAAGGCAAGTTAGAATAATGAATAGCAGCTTGGATTGAGGAATTGGAGAGCCGATTTCGATTTCCAGTTGAATTCATTATATTCAATTACCTTGGGAAAGGTATAAATTCATCTCTCTCCCCGGCTATAGATAAATAGTAATACAGACTGGCTTCTATAGACTTGGTTGGCCACTCGTCTACCGCAGTAAAAATTTGCAAAATAATGTGGAAAAATCCCCGCACTACATGTGTTTGAAAACCGCTTTCGGAGCCAAAATGTCCTATGAAAATTCTTCTAGGGAAGAAACAGGCTCAACCATCTTATTTATGCCACCAGAGAGACAGAGAGAGAATAAGTGCAGCCCTCTTAAAAGTTATCTATTCCTCTCCATTCTCCGGACAGGAATATGCTCGTTTTCTAAAAGCAAAAAATTAAAAGCTTTAGAATGAGAAATACAATGAATTCAATGTCGTTTTTATTACAATTTTATGGTCTTATGGTAAAATCCTTCAGGTGAGGTCTTTTTAAAAATATAATGAACTAGCAGTATAGCCCGGCGTTGCTCGGGTGTAATGAAAGCTTTAAAACTAATCCATGGTCCTGGAGCTCAGACTCTTTGGACGTTGGCACGAAAGACTAAAAGCAATAGTTTTTTCCAGTTAAAGCGAAACCGTGGACTGAAAGAAAATGAATGAACGTAAATCAAATTTAGTTTCATGGTGTCGATATCAACTTTTTTGCACTATTGTAAGAACTGCAATCTTGAAACTTCTTAATATCGTTTCTTATGTCTTTGTTTGTGAGTGTATCAAATTTGATTAAAATCAGACCACTCTTTCTATAACCCGATTATCGATTTTCGATATTTATCTGGGGTACCGCGACACAAAACCTAGCTAAGAACACTCGCAGACGCTTATAGTAAAACTGTGTAAATTTTCAAGAAAATCGGTTCAGCCGTTTCGGAGTCTATAGGTAACGGATACACACACACAGACACACACGCACACACACACACACACAGACAAAGTTCCATTTATAAATAAGTTTAGATAGATATACAACATAATAGGCAGTTAGGCAATTTCATATAATATTAAAACAATAAAATCAATCAATCAGTGTTTGATATATTTAGATCCAAATTTCTATATTTATATATTTTAATGGACGATGAATTGAGTTTTGCATTGGTTTGATATCGCCAAATTGATTCCTGGAAATGAAAAATAAACAACTTCATTCACCTGCCCACCTGCTTAACAAATACGATATTTATAAATATTTCAAGAAAGTAGATTAAATATTATTTTCAATAGGACAGCAGGATTATGTTACGCTAAATCAGCGTTCAAAACTCAGTGTTTTGTAAAACCACAAAATCTTAACAGTAAACATCAATAGGAAATAGGCCGCTATATTAGGCACAAAGTAGGCTCTGATTTTTATTAGGATAGAGGGCAGCCCTATATGCTAAATACAAGTCGGGAATACTAAATTCAAGCAGGTAAAAAGATTTAAATACCTGGAAAATGTTCTAACAGAAGGCGGAAAGTACGACACAGAGATCCGAAGGCGAATTGGCATGGCGAAGGAAGAATTTCAGAAATTGAGTAAAGTATTAAGAAACAGAACAATTTCGCTAGAAACAAGGAGGAGAGTACTGGATTGCTATGTGCTGTCAGTTCTTCAATATGGCAGTGAATGCTGGACAATACCATCAAAGATGAAAGAAAAACTTGAAGCAACTGAAATGTGATTCTACAGAAGGATGCTGCGATTATCATGGATCGAGCAAATGATGGAAACAAAAAGGAAATTAATACTGAGCATGAGGAAGAGACAGCTAGAGTTCCTGGGACATGCAACAAGGCTTGGAGAATCTGATACTCATAGGCCAGATAGAGGGAGAAAAGTGACAAGGGAAAACAGCGGATAACATATTTGAAGGACCTAATCAGTTGGATGATGGAACGAGGGTTGCATGGTGTAACAGGAGAAGGCGTGCTAACAGCCACCAGGGATAGGGAGACGTGGAAAGCCATGGTCGCCTACGTTCTGAAAGGACAGGGCACATAGAAGAAGAAGAAGATCAGAATTCAAAATCTTTTTACATAGAAAGGAACGCTAGATATCTGTTTTACATAACACAGCAGAATGTCAAATAGATTCTTTGCAGAAAGAGAATTTTGTCATGTTAATCTCCCAAGTTAGAAGAATCCATCGCCAACCTAGTATTTACCTGGACTCGAATAAAATTCCCAAAATATACAAAGTTCATTACCAATATTTTTTTATTTCAATATGATTTGCTTTGTTTTAATTCGTTAAAAATATGTCTTAAAATTGTCTGTAGGGAATTTCTTTCTTAATTAGCGAATAAAACGTTTGTCTCATTCATCAAATGTTCCCACTCAAAGTTTGAAGTAGGACTATTTTCTATGCCGCTTACGTAGACGATCATGACCCTCTACAACTTCCCATATTGTGTAACGGTAAGCAATGATCTAAATACAAAATAATATCCGCACAAAAATAGAGATAATAAGGTGACATACCAGAATGTATACCAGAGTGATGTATGTTGTATAACCGGGAAACCAAAATGACCAACGTGTTGTATAACCTGGAGCCAAGACTGACGAAAATTAAACTGAAATCAAAACGACATATATCCTGCATACTCTTCAATGAAACGACGGCTATTAAATCGACGACGGGGTAAGAAAACTTGTTATCTTCTCACTTATAAAATCGCTTGTTTTTTTTTTTCAAGCTGATAAAATGACGATATTCTCACTTTATAAAATGACGACCGTAGCACGTATATAGAAATAAATGTAGACAGTTAAGTGCCATAGTAGGTTTCCATTACTTTCTGCGGTAGACTGGCTGAGAATAAAAACACTGATACACCACTATATGCCTATCAAAACGATTCACATAACACCGCTTTGATCACAGCTCAATTAGGAAACCTAAAACATTTCATGGATGTGTGTTGTGGTGCAGTGGATATCGGCTCGGAACGAGAAATTGGGAAGCTGAGTTCGAATTCCAATTGAATTCCTTGCATTCTCTTACGCGCAAATACCCTTGGGAAAGGTATTAATCCGTTTATTCCTTCCAGTTATGGGTTAAATAACAGTACAGATTGGGTTCTATAGCCTTGGCTGGCAACCAGTCTACCGCAGAAAGCAATGGCAACCTACTGTGAGATAATCTTCTGCCCAATCAGTCATGTCTCTTTCGAGACATGATCGCCCAAGCGTGTTTCACGTATGGCACTTAACTGACTGAAAATATTCCATAGAATATACAAGTATAATAACGTCATCCACATGAATAAACAAGATTAAAATAATGGATGCACTAATAATAAAAAGTAGAAGCCAACACTCAGTAATATGAATTAGGAACACGGCCAAAATGTGCTGACCGTGTTTGGAAAAACATTTCCATCAATCTAGAAATATATTAAAAACAATTCACATATTCAGTTAAAAAATTATTGATAATAGGTAATAAAATACCCGAAAGTGCTCGCGTTCTTAGAAAATTTAAATAATTTTTACTCACTTTATGTTCAGAAAATAAAACGCTCATACGAACGCAAGACATACCTGAATAAAATCTTTAATCGCAGTACCTTTCTAGTCGTCTTTAATGAAACTTATATCTATCTATCTATAGATAGATAGATAGATAGATAGATAGAAACAATACTCTGGAAGAATGGTAGATTTGAGAAACAGTAGCAACTCTAGCATCTATTCATCTTTCATTCAGCAATGAATTAGAAGACCCTCAGCTATTGGGCTTGTGTATAATGATAATGTACACGCTAAAAAGTCTGCCTCCTTCTACCGAGCGCCCATAGCTCACAGGTAGAATCGCCAACTGATGCTCATTCGGTTGGGTTTCAATCCTGGGTAAAAAGCAATCGGATGTCTAACCGTATTGATGAGCTGTGATGCAGCGAAACAGATCTGTCTACGGATGACTATATATATATATATATATATATATATAAAACATACTGATGATCCACGTATACTGTTTTAATATGTATAGGAAAAACTACTAAAAAGTTGTAAGTTTTTCTGACAGTATTTATTTATTTCTATTATTATATTTGATATTTCAGACCGTCCTCGGCCTTTCATCAAAAACAAATGATTTTAAAATTTAAATTAGAAACGTTTTTGCGAGAGTGTTCGTCCGAGAGATTGTTTACATCACGTGACGCAGAAAGCGACAGATTGTTTTAAATCTTTGTAAACGTTAACCTATCTTTAATAATACTTATAAATTTTGTTTTAGAGAAAATGTTTTAATTGTATCTAAAAAAATGTTTAACTATTGAAATATTTATAAAGATTCCAAACACCTAAGTCGCTATTTAACCCTAGCCTGTGTGTATTTAATTTTAAAATCCAGTATAAACGCAATAACGTTTCTAATTTAAATTTTAAAATCATTTGTTTCTGATGAAGGACCGAGGACGGTCTGAAATATCAAATATAATAACAGAAATAAATAAATACTCTCAGAAAAATACATTTTTAAACTTACAACTTTTTAGTAATTTTTCCTATATATATATATATATATATATATATATATATATATCGAGGCAACAGATAATTTTCTAAACATATAATCTTAAATATAAGAGACAACGAATATTTTGAAACTACTCATTATTCTATTATCCTTGGGTATGACTGACTTTTTTCTTATTCCCTCCTCTCGAATTGATAAATCTAATGTTACTTCGCAAGAAACAATTTGGGAACAAATAAAAGCTGCTTGGCAGGAGATACCATTAGATACATTGAAGAAGCTTGTGATGCCAATGCCTGACAGAATGAAGACTGTGATCAAAGCAAAAGGCTATTATACTAAATATTAAATTTATTTTGTAACAAGTATTTTTTCTTTTTAAAGCATTTGTTGAGTAAATCAAATAAAAGTACTTTAATTAAGTTGTTTATTTTCTGTCAATATTCCTCATAAAAGATAAAATAGTTCTTGTCCTAATACTTTTGCACGGTACTATATATATTTATATATATATTTGTAAACATATACTGCTAAGTGTAAGAGACAATGAAAATTATTGTGTTTAATCATGAGCCGTTCTAAACATCGTATTTTGGCTTTAATTTCAGGTGAAAATAAAGACAAAAATTCTCCAACATTTGGATAATTATTTATGAAGTTAGTTCTAAGCGTTCGAGACGTTACAGAGTCGTTAACATAAAAACATCCACCATCAAAGATGATTTTATCTTGACATAAAACTTTGCTAATCAACGACAACAGTCACCAAATAGCAAACGCAGTTCTTTGTATATTAAGTTCTGAACACGGTAAGCATATTGTTAACGTGTTCATAAATGATGTTATTAACTGTAGGATTTTCCTTTTTCTATTAGTAAGTCCTCCATTATATTGAATCTTCTTTTGGGTGTGGATGATGCTATTATGTATGTATTATCAACAATGATATCACAGAGAGGTCCTGAAAAATCTTAATGTCTCTTTCAAAGAGATACTGTGTTCGGAACTTAACGTACACAAGATTCTATATGCATAATCGTTCTACATGTTTGTTTATAAGTAAAACAAAATTAATTCTTGAAAATGGCTAAATTATAACCGAAAACGCTAGAAAGTACAAACGCTTTGGACAATTCTTATAATTTCAGTTCCGAAAATAAAAAAATTATACGAACATATGAAAAATTATTTTAAAAAAATCTTAACAATAATACCTTGACTGTCATTTTAATGAAACCTGTATAAAAGAGAGATTGTTGCCCAAATACAATATATATATATATATAGAGAGAGAGAGAGAAAGAGAGATAGAAAGAAGAGGAAGGGAGCTAAAAAGATATATGCTTAATCATATATAAATATTATATATTATATCTAAACTTATTTATAAATGGAACTTTGTCTGCGTGTGTGTTTATGTGTGTGTGTGTGTGTCTGTGTGTGTATGTCCGTTACCTATAGACTCTGAAAAGGCTGAACCGATTTTCTTGAAAATTTACACAGTTGTACTATAAGCGTCTACGAGTGTTCTTAGCTAGGTTTTGAGTCGAGGTACCCCTGATAAATATCGAAAATCGAAAAAATCGGGTTATGGAAGGAGTGGTCCGATTTTAATCAAATTTGATACACTCATAGACAAAGACATAAGAAACGATATTAAGAAGTTTCAAGGTTGCAGTTCTTACAATAGTGCAGAAAATCTATAATATATACATATAAGGCAAGAAGTTTGTGTGTGTGTCTGTTTATCTGCCTGTATGTCTGTATTTTTTCAGCCTTTTTATTTTAGTTTTTGCGTCGGGTTTGGCTCTAAGTAGGTATAATTGTAGTTTTTAGTCTCAGCCATGATACCATTTACTCAGAGGATTTATTTAGCCTTGAAAATCCAGTTTACGACGAAAAAAATTTATTTGATATCGATACTAGGAAATCAAAATTTGACTTACATCCATTCATTTTTCTTTCAGTCTACGGTTTCGCTTTAACTGGAAACAACTATTGCATTTTAGTCTTTCGTGCCAACGTCCAAAGAGTCTGAGCCCCAGGACCATGGATTAGTTTTAAAGTTTTCATTACATCCGAGCAACGCCGGGCTATACTGTTAGTAATAAATAATCTGAACTTTTGTGTGTGTGTTTCCGTGTGTGTGTGTATGTTTATGCTCTCCTATGGGCGTGAATGCCCATGTACCAACTCTATACATGTAACATTCTGCTTCGAGTAAACATAGAATTATCGCAATTCTTCTCTCTGGTGGATGGCGTGCAAATTCATTTACTGATCAACACTCACACCTAAACGCGCCTATTTGGCTAATCAATGACAGTCAGTGTCATCATGTTAAGAGTCTTACGTTCCTTTTTCGTCATTTGGCAATTCTTCTCTTCCGGGATCATTTCAAGAACATGCATCATTATATTTCAGGTAATATGACAAAAATTAGTAAATCAAAGAAAGATAGAAAGAAAGAAAGAAAGAAAGGAAGAAAGAAAGTGTTGTGGTTTCAGGGTTAGGAACCGAACAAAATATTGAACAACAAAACATATTTGAGATCGAAAAATAAGTTATATTAAACGTAAAGATACAATCTGGAACACGGTTCAGTGACCCAGGAATACGATTAGTAAGGAATATATATATATGCAAGTCTTTGAAGTGAAGCCGTGCTGGAATTAGTCTATCTGTGTAATACTATTCTGGCTGAGTGGAGCTCAGAGCTACTATGACTACTGACGCGGTATTCTCTGTGAAACTTCGGTATCGTTCGGTAACTTACGATCCCAACGGTTCTCTCACTGTACTCTCCAGTGTTCTCTAACGGATCGCTCACGATGTCTTGCTGTACTCTGCTGTAACTCCCTATGGCAGGAGTATATGTATACTCAAGTCGAACCTATTATCATGGAAAAGGAGAGATCCCACGACAGAAATAAAGAAAGAAAAGATTTAAAAAGAGCAAAAGTAAGATTGAAAAGGTAAAGATTTTAAAGAGACGAAAGAAAGGAAGAATTAAATGGTAGAAAGAAATAAAGAGTAGAACGTGTTGAAAGAAAGAAAGATGCAAAGGGTAGAAAGAAAGAAAGAAAGAAAGAAAGAAAGAAAGATGGTTTTAAAACGGGGAAAGAAACGAAAAAGTAAAGAGTAGAAAGAAACAAAGACAAATTAAAGGTAGAACGAAATAACTAGAAAATAAACACGAAAAAAGAATTTGACAAAGAACAACGGAGAGTCTGTAATGTGATAGATACCGACTTGGCAGACCGCCTGCAGTCTCTCTCTCACCGGCGCGACGTGGCTTCCTTGTGTCTCTTCTATAAATACTTCCATGGCTTCTGCTCCGATGAACTTAGATCACTGGTGCCCCCTATGTACGAATTCGCACGAGATACTAGATTAGCAACTAGATCCCACCCTTTTACAGTGAAACCGATAAAATGCAACCGCAACTTCTACTCCAATAGTTTCTTTTCTCGTACTTCCCAACTGTGGAATTCCCTTCCGCATGATTGCTTCCCTGACGGCTACAATCACCAGGATGTTAAATGTAAGGTCAATAGACACCTCCTAACACACTAACCATCTTTCAAACACTCTTCCCATCTACCCAACCCCCAGCCTCGGGATCCTTACCCATCTATCACCCTCCTTCTGACATTTCCTATATCTAACCACTCTTTCTCTTCACCTTCCCCTATGTAACCCCATGCGCAATAGTGGCAGTGGAATGCCTTGCTTGGGGTGAAATGATTAAAAATCAAAGAATAAAAAAAGAAGCAAAAAAATAAAAAAATAAATCTTTATCTTATTGTTTGTTATCACATTTGATTGATACTCTTCATTGGAGAGTAATTTGAAATAACTCACTCCCTTTTTTCCTTTTTCCTCCATTCTTCGTGATATACCAGTGGGCATAAAGTTTCAACAAACTATAAGTCAATGCAGAACAGCGCTGGGTAAAGTGAATATAAAGATTAAGTAAATTTTGAAATTAAGGGGTGTAATAAGTTTTATTATTCAGGGATAAAACATTGGGAGAGTAGTTTGAATATCTCATTTCTTTGTCAGACATCGTAGAATACTTGTAGCGCAAGAACACCGGAAGTGATTGATCCTTGACTTTTACAAGTTCTTTTAGTAATAAATAAACAATTCTGATTGGCTGGTCAAGACCTTGGCGGAAGGAGGAAAGAACAATAAACAAAAAATGAAAAAAAAAAACTAAGAAAAGCAGACAAAACAAGTAGAAAATATAATTTTAAAATTACATGAAGAAGCGAAAGAAACAAACTACAAGGAAAGAAAATGATGAAAGTTAAAAAAGGAAAAAAAGGAATAAAAATAAATTTAAAAAATGCTATGATTAGAAACGAGCGAAAAAATTTAGCTTCTGAGAAGCAAATTGGAAAGAAAATGAAAAAAGCAAAAAAAAAAACAAAAACAGATGGAAAGTTAAAAAAAAAAGAAGGAAGAAAAAAAAAGATAAAAGTAATAAAAAATTAAATTAAAAATGAAATAAGCAAAAATTCAAGATTATTATCAACATGCCAAAACATTACAACTGAAGATGACAACCGAAAAGTTGAAAAAAGGCAATACACGAAAAATCTCTAACAAAGATTCCTGTCAGGAAATCATGAAACTTTTTTTCATTTTTGTTTTATCACAATATTAAATGAAAATAAGCGATTTGTCATGGAATGATTCATTTAAAATTTACCATGCATTCGGTTTTCTTGCAGTTTATTTGTAGTCCTTTGTTATCATTCTCTTCAAAGGTAATTCCACGATCCTTAAAACCACCCAGAGAGAAGCCTTCCTATCGGTTGTAGCTTATTGTGATGGTGTGTGTGTGTGATTGTGTGTGTGAGAGAGAGAGAGAGAGAGAGAGATAGGAAAAAGAAAGATCCAAAGACAATATGAGAAATAGGATGAAAAAATAATTGAAACAGAGAGAGAGAGAGAATTTCATGTCATTTGATATATATGATTTCGAAGACTTCGTCAGGATAGAGTTGTGCTTCGCCATCCTTCCACAAATTATTTGTAGTCGAACATCAAATGCTGTTTTTTAATCTTTACCTAGACTGGCGCGCCACATCCTTCTTATCATTTGGACAAAACGATTAAGGTGAGATATGTTTCTTATATAATATGGTTGAAACTAATTTTGTGCATGCTTCTATAGAATGTTGTGCATGTTTATATATATTATTGCATGTACTATTGTGTGTATAAGGGGACACCTACGTATTAGTGTGTTTCATATACAAGAATGGACCTAATTATGTATACGTTTTTTCAGGTGAGAAAACCTGATTATTTGTGGGTTATATTAATTTTAGATGCAGTCAATTGTGCATTCTTGAACTGATTATACCTTTATGTACTGATCATTCTACCCATATGTGTACAGGTTAGTACCAACAATTCGAATGGGGTATGCCGGTATATACGGATATATATGTGTAATGTTTATAAAGACTTATGAAAAGAAAATATACCACCTCGTCTGGAAGTTAAGTGTACGCAGAAATACATTGTCTTTCTGCACAGAGGTATATAAAAGTTGCTCGTATACTAATATTATATATATATATATATATATATATGTATATATATATATATATATATATTCATAACTTATGACATGGATATGTTACAATATCACTACTACAATATTCCAACAATACTTGTATATATATATATATATATATATATATATATATATATATGCGGATGTGTATACATGTATGCGTGAATACGCTCCTCATAGATTTGAGAGTGTGTGAAGACTAATTGTATGTGGTTATAAAGAGATAAATGTAGGTATGAAGCACACATTTATGAGCATATATATGTATGGATGTGAGGATGTATGTAAGTATGAAAATATAGGCGTACTTTGGGACTATGTGTGAGAATTACTAGCATAATTATATATATATATATATATATATATATATATTTATATATTTATATATATATATTTATATATTTATATATATATATATATATATATATATATATAACACTATTCATACGCGCGGAAATCCTGTTTTTATGAAATGTATATGTGTGAGTGTACGAACGCAAGGATCCGTATGTAGACACGAAAATGTGTAGGTCGGTATGTATGTATAAGCATAAACAAAGTCATATTTGTAAGTATATGTGGGAATGTACGCATATGTATATATGGATATACGTCAATATAAATGGGTAGATTAGTTTATGGGGTCACACAAACACACGTATCCATGGAATCAGAAGTTTCTTCAGAGGTCAATCCCTTCAGGACTGCTCTAAACGCCCCCTGCCGATCTGACGCCAATGTCTAAGTACTGACTCGCTTTTCCTTTTTCTATTTTCTTTCTTTTTCTTTTTCTTTTTCTTTTCATGTTTATATTTTTTTTCTTCTCTTTAGTTAAAGAAAATGCTTATTCCGGTAAATTTTTGGTACCAAATGGACGGAATATTGTGTGGTCTGATGAAATGTGCTAATTAAGCTCATTAAAATGAATTATAATTTATAACCAATTTAAATGACGTGTTGAGTTTTCCTTTATAAATATCATATTGTTCTGGATAGCATCCACTGAGCTCTGTATATAGATATAACACTTAAATATTTTATATTAAGTTAATCTTGTTAGATTATTCTCACCGTTTACGGATTGGATATATATATATATATATATATATATATATATATCTTCTCTATTATAGTAGAGAATATATATATATATATATATATATATATATAGAACATATTCTCTATTATAATAAAGTATATTTATATATGAACAAATGTTTTTATTATAATAGAGAATATATATATATATATATATATTTTTAATTCAGATACTTCAATCCAAGGGAAAAAAGCAGGAAGGTAAATTCCAAAAAACCCGATCCTAATTAATATTAAAAATTTATTTTAATATTAAAAAATGATACAGGAAGAGAGCTCCATGTAATAAAATATTACAGAGCAAATATATATATTAAAAAAGGATTAATTCAAAGATGTTGAATAGCCATTTCGATATGAAGATCCCCACGGGGGACGACACATCACCTCAGCAACAGAAAAAACCTTTCAGAAACTGGAGAAAAATTAGTCTACTTTTCCTTTTTAAATAGATTGCAAAGAAATTAAAAAATAAATAATAAAATAAAATAAAATAAAATAAAAATAAAAATAAAGGGAAAGAAAAAGAAAAAGAAAACGAAAAAGAAAAAGAAAAAGGTAGAATAAAATCAAATAAATAAGAAAAGAAAAAAATGACATCGTCTGGGTTCGCAAAAAAAAGGGAGAATGTAACTAAAAATTCACAGACAGACGCGTTAAATCGACGTCCGTTTAGGCAACACGGAAAAAAGGTGGTAAGAGAGATAAAAGAAGGAAGGGAGGGTAAAAGAAAGAAACTAAAGAAAAAAAATTTTTTTAAATATTACAGACGCTGGACAAATTCAAAAACCTAATTTCCCCAAAACGTTGAAGTATTAGAAAAAGGCCTTTACTTAAAAAGGCATAATTATTAATAAAAGGGAATAAAAAGATATAGGATTTAAAATAAAATTATTTTTAAAAAAAATTAGGTCATTTGAAATTAGACTAAATAAAGACAACACTAGGTAAAAAAAAAAAAAAAAAAAAAAATTACAATTATTATATACATACCTATAGAAGTACAGACATACATACATATATATACACCCACAATTCTACGAATAAGAATACATATATACACAAACACACACATACATTCAATTTATTACACACTTATATACATATATATATGTATAAATATATACACACATATATATTACACACTTATATACATATACATGCGCATACACATATATATATGTGTGTACACACCTATATACAAAAAATTCATATACACGTAATATACATGTGTACACACACATGCACACACACACACACACACACACACACACACACACACACATATATACATATATACATATATACACATACATACACATATTCCATATGCACTCACACACATACATATTAATGAATATTATGAAAAGGAGCATTTAAATAGCTAAAAAAATTTTTCAAAATTACATATAGCCCACATACATAAATACATATATACATATACATACATATATATAAAAAAAAGTACATCCACACACAAACATACACATATACATTAAAAAAAAAAAAAAAATTAAATTTAAAATTAAAATTAAAAATTTTTTTAAATATTAAAAAATTATAGAAAAATTTAGAATTTAAAAATTAAAATTTGAAATTAGAAGTTAAAATCCGCCCTATGGCGGCACTTGTTTATAAATTCCCTCCTAAAGTTCAAAAGTAAGTCCTGATGAGGATACTTCAAAATCAGAATCCTCTCCAATAAACACAGACGACACCTATCACGAAAACCCTTAGGGGTACAAGCTGAGCCTATTAATTTCCAGCTGATTATAGGGTCCTGCCCTTCCTCCTTCATTTCCCAGAACCTACGTGATAGTGCCGTCTGGAATCTCTGTTTAGGGTTCGAAAACGAGTACCTGTGATTATAAAGCCTCTGTTTGAAAGAGCCCGCGGACATTACCGGACAATTACCGGACCTATATTGGCATGTCCGCGGGCTCTTTCAAACAGAGGCTTTATAATCACAGGTACTCGTTTTCGAACCCTAAACAGAGATTCCAGACGGCACTATCACGTAGGTTCTGGGAAATGAAGGAGGAAGGGCAGGACCCTATAATCAGCTGGAAATTAATAGGCTCAGCTTGTACCCCTAAGGGTTTTCGTGATAGGTGTCGTCTGTGTTTATTGGAGAGGATTCTGATTTTAGTATCCTCATCAGGACTTACTTTTGAACTTTAGGAGGGAATTTATAAACAAGTGCCGCCATAGGGCGGATTTTAACTTCTAATTTCAAATTTTAATTTTTAAATTCTAAATTTTTCTATAATTTTTTTAATATTTAAAAAATTTTTAATTTTAATTTTAAATTTAATTTTTTTTTTTTTTTTTATGTATATGTGTATGTTTGTGTGTGGATGTACTTTTTTTATATATATGTATGTATATGTATATATGTATTTATGTATGTGGGCTATATGTAATTTTGAAAAAATTTTTTTAGCTATTTAAATGCTCCTTTTCATAATATTCATTAATATGTATGTGTGTGAGTGCATATGGAATATGTGTATGTATGTGTATATATGTATATATGTATATATGTGTGTGTGTGTGTGTGTGTGTGTGTGTGTGTGTGCATGTGTGTGTACACATGTATATTACGTGTATATGAATTTTTTGTATATAGGTGTGTACACACATATATATGTGTGTATGCGCATGTATATGTATATAAGTGTGTAATATATATGTGTGTATATATTTATATATATATATATGTATATAAGTGTGTAATAAATTGAATGTATGTGTGTGTTTGTGTATATATGTATTCTTATTCGTAGAATTGTGGGTGTATATATATGTATGTATGTGTGTACTTCTATAGGTATGTATATAATAATTGTAATTTTTTTTTTTTTTTTTTTTACCTAGTGTTGTCTTTATTTAGTCTAATTTCAAATGACCTAATTTTTTTAAAAATAATTTTATTTTAAATCCTATATCTTTTTATTCCCTTTTATTAATAATTATGCCTTTTTAAGTAAAGGCCTTTTTCTAATACTTCAACGTTTTGGGGAAATTAGGTTTTTGAATTTGTCCAGCGTCTGTAATATTTAAAAAATTTTTTTTTCTTTAGTTTCTTTCTTTTACCCTCCCTTCCTTCTTTTATCTCTCTTACCACCTTTTTTCCGTGTTGCCTAAACGGACGTCGATTTAACGCGTCTGTCTGTTAATTTTTAGTTACATTCTCCCATTTTTTTTGCGAACCCAGACGATGTCATTTTTTTCTTTTCTTATTTATTTGATTTTATTCTACCTTTTTCTTTTTCTTTTTCGTTTTCTTTTTCTTTTTCTTTCCCTTTATTTTTATTTTTATTTTATTTTATTTTATTTTATTTTATTATTTATTTTTTAATTTCTTTGCAATCTATTTAAAAAGGAAAAGTAGACTAATTTTTCTCCAGTTTCTGAAAGGTTTTTTCTGTTGCTGAGGTGATGTGTCGTCCCCCGTGGGGATCTTCATATCGAAATGGCTATTCAACATCTTTGAATTAATCCTTTTTTAATATATATATATATATATATATATATATATATAATAATAATAATAATAATAATAATAATAATAATAATAATAATAATAACTAAATAGACTCTGTAAGTATGCAGGCCGTAATTTTATACTAAAATAAACCTCCGAAAAAACCATTAACAAACAGAACCTAAATCCGTTACAATCCGGTGTACTAAGACGTCGGATAAATGGGGAGAAAAAAAAGAAACCCGCGGAACAAGAACAAAACATTCAATACTCCGCAGTAAAGAAAAAACCCCAAACGAAACCAAACACAAGAAAAAGTGCTCAATACAAAGTACGAAAGCAAAGATACAATAGTAGAGCAAAAACACACAAAAATCTAGAGTGAGCCAAAACCTACCGCCGTTTCACACTACGGATCGTCAGGGCAAAGGTCTTTGCCCTGACGATGCGTAGTGTGAAATCGCGGTAGGTTTTGGCTCACTCTAGATTTTTGTGTATATATATATATATATATATTGTTAAATATAAGAGACAATGAATGTCTATTATATTTAAACATGAGATATTCTAAACGTCGTATTTGGCTTTTATTTCAGTTGAAAATAAAGACAAAACTTCTCCAACATTTGGATAATTTTTTATTAATTTGGTTCTAAGCTTTCGGTTAACATGAATACATGAATACATGGTTTTGTTGTCATTTCGCGCTGTCACATGGTGTGACGTCATAGAACCGCATTGCAAATTTGCGAACTGCTTTTATCGTTTTTGTTAACTATTGCCGTTGCCAAGCGGAGTTTTATGTCAACACAAAATAAAATCGTCGCTGATGGAGGATCTTACTCTATTACCGTCTTAATAACATCTCTGAAGATGGCTCATGTGACCCGAAAGCTTAGAATCAAATTAATCAAATTTATCCAAATGTTGGAGAATTTTTGTCTTTATTTTCAACTGAAATTAAAGCCAAATTACGACATTTAGAACGGGCCATGATTAAACATAATAGACATTCATTGTCTCTTATATTTAACAGTATATGTTTAGAAAATTATTTGCTGTCTCGATACACTATATATATATCTAGTGTATCGAGACATATATTATATATATAGCATAATGATGATCCACGTAGACTGTTTTAATAGGAAAAACTTCTAAAAAGTTGTAAGCTTAAAAATGTATTTTTTGACAGTATTTATTTATTTCTATTATTATATTTGATATTTAAGACCGTCCTCGGCCTTTCATCATAACTAAATCATTTTAAAATTTAAACTAGATGGTTTCGTCGTGAGAAGCGTCTGTTACGAGATGTTTACATCACGTGATGTAGAAAACGATAGAGTTTTTTGAATATTTTTAAACGTAATAATACTTTTAAATGTTGTTTTAAAGAAAATGTTTTTCATGATTATTAACAGTTTTAGATTCCGTTTCAGTAATCACAAACTAAGCATACGCCAAAACAACCCGTATTCCCTCATAGCCCAACACTTCAATCAACCTGGACACACTTTAGAAAACTGCAAATGTTTACTGATAGATTCCGATTTTAGTTCCACATACTCACGCAGAAAGAAAGAAAAATACTAGATTTTAAAATTAAATACATACAGGCTAGGGTTAAATAGGGACTTAGGTATTTTGAATCTTTATAAATATTTCAAATGTTAAACATTTTTTAGATACACTTAAAAAGTTTTCTTTATAACAACATTTAAAAGTATTATTACAGTTAGATTTACGTTTAAAATATTTTCTTTCTGATGAAAGACCGAGGCCGGTCTGAAATAAATACTGTCAAAAAAATACATTTTTAAACTTACAACTTTTTTGAAGTTTTATATATATATATATATATTGTCATTCGCAGACAGAGCTGTTTCGCTGTATTACAGCTCATCAGTACGGGTAGACATCCGATTACTTTTTACCCAGAATTGAAACCCGACCGAATTGGAGTCAGTAGAAGGAGGCAGAATTTTAGTGTTTGATATACCATGTATTCATAGGCCAGTAGTGAGAGTGTTCTAATGCATTATTGAATGAACGATGCATATATATATATATATATATATATATGTGTGTGTGTGTGTGTGTGTGTGTGTGTGTGTGTGTGTGTGTGTGTGTGTATTCTTCACAACTCGACAACACAATTATTGTAAAAAAAATAATATAAAATCACTGTTAAAGAGCAAACACGTGGCAAGAGCTTTTCGTAACTGGCAGTAAATTTTAATAACTGATAGTAAAGAGAATTAACTGAGCCGACGCTGGCTCACTATTGTATTTCTCTCCATGATCGTGTCAGGAGGGAAATATATATATATATATATATATATATATATATATATACAGAACTGTATTATAGTAGAGAGGATTCCAACAATTCAGACATTTACAGCTAGAACACGCCAAGACACTTCCACAGAATCGCATCATTCCCATCTAAGAAGAAATTTTTAACTCGGACATCTTTTTTAAAAGAACTATTAATTTGAAGAATTAATTTGAAGAATAGACTTCTGTATCTCTATAATCTTTATCCCTTGAAGTCAAGGTCAATCTTTCTCTTCTTTCTCGTCACAATTTTCTCTTCTTTTACGTTCGTACAACGATCTTTACTAAACATTTTTCTTTCGTTTATAAAAGCCTAACTTGAACCTCTTTGAGCCTTTTATTAGGTGAAATTAAGGGTATAAAGGACATATCGACTTTCAGAATGTTGCTGTGATTATTTTCAAGTATACGATATATTTCAATAACCAAAAGTTAAGAATATTGATTTTCTGAAATGAACAAAACCGAGAAATTTTCAGCAATGCCTTCCACGCACAGATATATGTGTATGTGTGTGTCATTTTCGTTTATATCTAAGTTATTTTCCAGTTTTATCTCCCTTCACTTTTTTTTATATCTATGCCAATCTCTTTGCATCAACATTTATAACTCTCTTAAAATTTCTCACTATGTGTTCGTTGCCATCCATTTATCAATATAGGTTTCGTCATAACTTTTTTATCTTCAAAATTACCATGATACCATAGTATGTAATCTCTTTTTTTTATTATTTGACGTTAACCTCTGAATACAGAGAGCATATCAATAAAGTCGATTCCATATCTTCTCAGTTGTGGCCGAGAAAGTCTTTATTGATCTCAAGTTTAATCTTCACCGTCTATTCGCAATTCCCAACCCAAATAATGAAAAAGACTCCCGTACATTGGAGTCGACCGAGATTCATGTCTTATTCAAATCCATGACGTCAAGAAACAACACCAGAATAATTTGAGTAAATCATTCGACAAAAGTCTTTGGGGGAAAACGTGGTGTTTATTAAGCTTCGTTTAGTCTTGCTCAAGATCGTCAGCGTGGGGCTCTCGATGGAGAATGGCTCACCAAAGATTTATCCAAGCGATGCGTCATACAACTAATTTCTAAACTAGAGCTAGTGTGGGACATAGACACAGTATTTGAGGCACTCGGTGAAAATCAATTTAACAACAATGTATCACATGAGGTAGTTATTCTGTACATATTTTCTATTGGCAAACGAGTTATTACGAGACCTAGGTTACTACCATGAGTGATTTTACCGTTTTTTATTAAGAACGCTTACGTAAATAAAAACGTTAAAATCAGTTATTGAAAATCGCCTGAAGACACCACTCATGGTAGAAACCTAGGTCAAGTAATAATTTGTTTACAAATGGAATATGTTCAAAAGTTCTACAATTCAATTGTTTTGAACACTTTTTAATAAACACTTTTTAATACAAATGTGCACTGCTCTAATTTTATTATGACCAAAAACTAAGTAATTAACCAATATATATATATATATATATATATATAGAATGAAAGACATTTGAAAGTTCATTAAATTAAAGGTTTGTTTTCATTTCGCCGATAAGAGATCTCCAGTCACAAAGCGACGGTTAACTCAGAGTGTAAAATAATTGATGGTTAAATAGAATCTCAATGGAATTTTCAAATAGGAAGTGCCTTTCATTTATGATAAAAATATGCAAATTATACGGGAAGTAATAAAGAGTGACCATGAACAAGAACAGGAATTTAAGATAGATAGATAGATAGATAGATATATAGATAGATAGCTAGATAGATAGATAGATAGATAGATAGATAGATAGATAGATAGATAGATAGATAGATAGATAGAACAGACTGGAATAGATAGATAGATAGATAGATAGATAGATAGATAGATAGATAGATAGATAGATAGATAGATATGAACAGACTGGAATAGATAGATAGATAGATAGATAGATAGATAGATAGATAGATAGATAGATAGATAGATATGAACAGACTGGAATAGATAGATAGATAGATAGATAGATAGATAGATAGATAGATAGATATGATAGATAGATATGAACAGACTGGAATAGATAGATAGATAGATAGATAGATAGATAGATAGATAGATAGATAGATAGATAGATATGAACAGACTGGAATAGATAGATAGATAGATAGATAGATAGATAGATAGATAGATAGATAGATAGATAGATAGATAGATAGATAGATATGAACAGACTGGAATAGATAGATAGATAGATAGATAGATAGATAGATAGATAGATAGATAGATTGAACAGACTAGATAGATAGATAGATAGATAGATAGATAGATAGATAGATAGATAGATATGAACAGACTGGAATAGATAGATAGATAGATAGATAGATAGATAGATAGATAGATAGATATGAACAGACTGGAATAGATAGATAGATAGATAGATAGATAGATAGATAGATAGATAGATAGATAGATAGATAGATAGATATGATAGATAGATATGAACAGACTGGAATAGATAGATAGATAGATAGATAGATAGATAGATAGATAGATAGATAGATAGATATGATATGAACAGACTGGAATAGATAGATAGATAGATAGATAGATAGATAGATAGATAGATAGATAGATAGATAGATATAGAACAGACTGGAATAGATAGATAGATAGATAGATAGATAGATAGATAGATAGATAGATAGATAGATAGATAGATAGATAGATCAGTTACAGGTTTTAAGATGAAGAAAAAAACAAATATGCTGTGTCGTCATCATTGAATATTGCTGTCTCCTTGAGAAGGTTACACTATACAAGGTTGTTACTTGGGGGAAGGAACAACCAACACAATATTAGATGGAAAGATGAGAAGGGTTATTGCAATAGAGTACAATAGGTGGATAGACAGATAAGTAAGCCATTACTAATCTCCGAATCAATTATGTATATTTGTTTAAAATATAAAAAAAATGTGGTACAAGGCCTAAAATGGAGAAGGGGGAAATCTTGTTTTCACCTGTCTTAAATTAACTTAGCTAGCTCTGATCTAATCAGACTATACAGTATCCCTTTCCTTCAAACATCACATTCTTACTTACCATTCTTTCTACAAACACCATAATGTTTCAAAGACTCTGTGATGGTTCATTTAGTACCATATGTATAAGTTGTTTAGTGGAGAGTGGGGAATAACAGATTGAAAATTGCAAACCTCGATGGATATTTGTATAATAGATAATATTATTTACAAAAACTAAACAAAATGTTATTAGCAAAGAAAAAACAGTTCTTATAAGTGACAGAATCATCAGTTAGCTGTCTGAAATTTGAGAGGTGCTTGTATAAAGCAGTCATTCCTTCAACAAAACAGACAACCACGAACTACTTCAAACACAACAACAAATACGAAATAATCATATTCGAAATCGAAGAGTTTGCCGCATCTACCAATGAACTATCATAACTGGAAAAAGAATGCGGTATTAAACTAAAGAAAGTGGGACAAAAATAAAAATGGGACCAATGACCAATGAGACTTGGGGATGTGCATCAAACATCTGTGGACAGCACACCGACATACCCTCTCACTACTGATGGAGCCACTAAGGAATTTAAGTGTTCTGCAAAGAGAGGTGTGAGCATAAATAGGGGTCTTCCCCGCAGAAAACTGGCTTAATTTTCTCTTGTTATTCTTATTGAAATATGAAAGAGGTGGGAATGTTGAGAAGGCACGTTAGGGAAGTTTTGCGTTGGGGAAGTTTGTTGAGTTTCCATAGATTTTTTTATGTTTTTGAAATTCAATTTTGAAATTTTCAGCTCTTTAGTTTTTCGGCCCTGTGTGAGAGCTTTTTTCACCCTTTCATTGTGATACTTGGCACATATCTTCCCCTAAATTGTAACTTGTATTTTTTCTTTTTAATGACGTCGAAGAATGGGTTTCTTTGTGTCTTGGAATGATGATGGCTAAGATTTTTTGGTATGTTAATGGGTGTAATTTAAGATGACGGATTTGGTGTAGTTATTGGTGTTGCTTGGGATGTTGTTTTAGGTGTTGAGTGTGCTTTTTTAATCCTTTGGAATGTTGTCTTTTTGGACTGATTGGTGGATAAAGACTTTGTAAGTGGAGGTGGAACCATTATGTTTTTTTGTGGGAAGATGGTATCGAGGAAGAAAATCAAGCTGTCTTCAGACGGTTTTCCCTTTTCTTTCTTAATTCTACTTGCAGTTGAAGTAAACTTTCTTTCTTTTCAAAGCTGAGTTCATATTTTAATCTTTGGTCTCGTAATTTTTCTACGAAGCTGGCCGGGTCATCGCCCTTAGAATTGGTAAAGGGAGTGAGAATATACGTGTCTTTAACAGCTGGGTTTTCTGAGACGAAGATCGTGCTGACTGGCACTTCTCTCCAGCTTTGTCAACAACTAGTCTTCCTCCTCTTCTTTCTACTTGGTGCAAGTGAAGGCTTTTTGGAGGATAAAGGCTGAGCATTAGACCCAACCATGCGTTTTTTGGCACCGGTTCTAGTTTCTCGCAAGTATACTACAGGAGATAGAAGTAACAGACTCGACCAGAAGGAGATGTGGGTCGGCGGGGGCCATAACTTTAGAGTCCTTCTTCTCTGGGCAGGAAGAAAAAAGTGACCAATCTGCCCACACTTTCAGCAAGTTGGTTTACGGCCGGACACTATTATCGGTATTTTCTGGCCCTCCACGTCCAGACACTTGGGAATGAAGATGAAGGCATTTCAGTCAATCATAATTTCGAAACTTTAAACCCTGCTCATGTCGTCAGAGAAAGCACTGAGTATCCAACCGAATCAGATGAAATTTTCAGCTAAGTTGTCGCCAACATCAGAGGAGGAACCTCGTATACTGTGTGCCGCCTTCCTACGTAATCGGTCCTTACGATAAACTCTTTGGTTATGAGATCCCACCTGCATACATCCTCACAGTCGGTAGGTGTTGGTAACAGTACGTCACACGTAAAGTACCATCTCGTTTTAATCACTTTTTTGGTTTTGACCCCCAAGAGAGGTCAAAGTATTGCTCATGGCTTCTTTTTTGATGCAACAAATCTTGCGTGTTCGCTTGTCTACCATAAAAAGAAACAATTATTTTTTTTCAAACTCCTGTAATTTCTAGGGATACACCAAAAGTTCATTTTCTTCAATAAGATGTCAGTCACTTTTGGCTTTCTCCAGGAAGTACGTCATGTTAATTATGCAGATTGGGCAGAACTTCCAGCAAAAGATCGATTATCCACCCTCTCTATTGACATTGCTCCTTGCATTGTTTTTAGTTCGTTTACTCGTTTTTTTTCCATTTGGCCTTTTTTCTTTTTGTTTCCTCGTGAATTTTTAGGTTGGGCTTTATCGGGTGGGTTCGTTTTAGAACCAAACAGTTCCTTATTGATAACAAACCGAATTTTGTCGGCAATATTTTTTGTTTGACCTTCATATATATATATATATATATATATATATATATTGGCAGACCAAAGAAAGCGGGAGAAAATAAACTAAAATAATTGTTTGAACGAAAAGACAAACAATAAATAAAAAACAACAATTAATCGGCACAAGAAATAAAAAAAAGTGACGGAAAAAGAACTTATTAACGTTTAGACGTAAGCAATTGAATAAAATAGAATTTAACAATTAAAAAACTGAAGCGAAAAAGGATTTAATCGATAAAAAATAAGCAATTAAACTATATTAAAAAAAGGTACACAATAGAAAATAATGAAAAAAGAAACGGTAAAGCATGAAAAATCTAATAAGATTAAAAACGCGCGTGCGAAAAAAAAAAATAGAGAAAGTTTGCCAGAACAATATGGCTGCCTGAAAAATAAGCAGAAATAAAACGGATTCGCTATTAAAAGATTTTAAGTTACAAACAAAAAGTACGTTAAATATAGGTTTAAAAATATACAGAATTATACAATAAAAGTAATATGTTTTTTTTGTTTTTTTTTAATCATATCACCCCAAGCAAGGCGAAAACGCCACTGATGCGCAGGGGGCTACGTAAGAGTGAAAAGACTGGAAAGAGAAAACCGGAAACCACATCCTAAATAGGAAACAAGGGATGAGCCTCTTCACCTGTTCAATAGACGTGGGTGGAGTCTGAACCGGGCGATAGTTTAGTCCATCTACCCCAATTGAAAAAAAAAGAAAAGAGTGAAAAGATTGGAAAAGAGAAAACCGGAAACCACATCCTAAACAGGGAACAAGGGATGAGCCTCTTCACCTGTTCAATAGACGTGGGTGGAGTGTGAACCGGGCGATAGATTAGTCTATCTACTCCAATTAAGTTGAGGGAGAATTTTTATATTCAAACAGAAAAGATTAATACAACTTAGTACACAAAAAATACGAACACAGAGAACCAGTTGTTGAACATCAAAATCGGTACAAAGATGTGCGACATCCTAAAGTACAATTCATAGGGTAGACCATCAAGTCCCAGAGACTGACCACTGCCGAGCCTCTTCAATGCCATTTGAACCTCAACCTCCATGATCTCACCCTCGCATCTAGCTGCTTCACGAAAGCCGAGGAAACTCAGCTAAATATCTGCGAAACTCCTCATCACGGCTCCTTGGTAAAGCGGCTTTCGAAATGCCAGCGAAACGCATATTGTCGATTGATCTCAGAGTTTGTTCTTCCGGAGTCTTGATCTCTCGAGTATATCGATCCCCACCTCGACAGATCTCGTCCTCACGCAATTCTGCGCTTATGCTCACGGCTTTGTTTGACATCTTGTTTAACCTATGCCTAACTACCTGACCTCGTTAACGCTTGCTAACCAACCGTTCCAGAGCCTGCCTAAATAATGATATTTCCAGAGGATCTCCGCAGCCTTCGCCCGGGACAGACTATCTTTAAGTATCTTCATGATGTTAGCCTTTGCTAGGGCAAGTCAACGGCTATAGTCAGAGGTGAAAGACCTAATGCTATCATTAAGCCTCTCCCACCACCTATTCCCGATAACCGTCCCCACTAATTTCCGCTGTACTAATTCAGTTAGCTGTTGCCTGAAGTCCAGCTTGTCTAGTAAAGTGCCCAGCCAATCTAGACCTACGATTTAACGCCATCCGGGCACAGACGAGTTTGTGGTACGATTAGTTTAACCAGTGGAATATGAGAAAATCTATCAACTCTAGATCGACCCTTCTCACTACGATTCTATCTAGATAGCTAGCTGTCTTGGTAGACGGCCAATTAAGTGCCTACATCCACGTCTCCTCCTCATTGAGATCGAAATCGTCGATCAAATCACCCAGACTACGATCGTCTGACCTTCTGCTAGCTCTCCATCCCCTATCTACTTTGGAGGTCCAGGACGGCATTCCAGTCCCCCACGAAGACTAGAAATGAAGATCTCACCAGGAACGGTTCCAACTAACGAAAAAACGAGACACGTTGGTCCCGGTTTTGGGGCGCATAAACTACAACGATTTGAAATGAACTACTGTCCACGGCAATATCGGCCACGATCAACCGGACCCACACGCTGACATGGATAAGATTCACCTTCGCACCCAGGGTACGTTAAACCAACAAGGAAACAACTCTGGCCTTTTGGTCCCCGTATGCTAAATAGAAAACATGTCGCAAGACAGCACACGAGCATCAACTTTGCAAACAAAGTGTCTTATGGATCGCAGCTATATCTACCCGAGAAGACAAGAGATCACGAAGCAGGCGGGCTGCCTTACTCCGATCTCTCAGGTACCTCGCATTCAAGCTAGCTTGCTTGATAGACATTTTTAAGTGTGGTCTTTTACACACATACTGAACGGAAATCTGCTGCAATCTGGACTCCGACGGATGTCCAAAGCTTCCGGTACCTATTTAGGACCTGATGCGTCCGTCATCGACAATATCGCCGATGTCCGTCGGGAACGTAAGTTTTAACGACCTATAAGGTAGAATGGAGAATTACGTGGACTCTCTCTGCACAGAGATGTACTATTTTTTAACTTCCGGTGACTCAATTTTCGCCATTCTTAATTTCGTGAAGGCTTCGTTTGTCCCCGCCAGGTCATCCCATACTTTCAGCTTTCTTCCTGTGTTCCTTATCAAGGATATCACCACGGGGGCGTTTAGGAAGTTATTAGGGCCCTCAACTGACTAGCCATTCATTGTCGACATTTTACATAGTAGCCTTAAGAGATAGAATAACGTTTTTTCTTTTTCTGGAGAGGAATGAGGGAGGGGTAGATTGAGCTCCAAAAGGTGAAGAAGAGAGATTCTTTGCCTTGACTGGAGACAACTTAAGTTCTTATGCAGATGAAGCAAGAGCAGACTGAGTCTTGGCTTTTTCCGGTGCCTTTTCTGTCCTGCTGCGTTCTAACTTCTTTTCTTTATTTTTTTTTTTAGTTTTGAATTCGTTGTTCTCTTTCTCCTTTCCCGTTTTCGTGAAGAAGAGCGTCATAGAGGCATTTCCTGAACTTCCATCACATTTTCTGCTACTGTTGAAACACCTGCTTTTTCTTGATGCTGCTGCTGCCTTTTCGCTGACGGTTTTTCTGTTGAGGGTTACTTTTCTGCTCGATGTCTCGAAAAGGAGGGGAAACCATTTTTTGCCCTGCCTTATCACCTCGGTTCATTCATTATCCCTGCTGCCCAACACGCCTAGAAGTGGGGTCTTTTGCCCTCTACAACTAAAAACGACCTTCTTTCCCGACAAAGCAGTATGTCCGGAATATTTAAAAATTATCAGCGTGTCAGCACGACTTGTAAACATAAGTCCTTCGTTGGCACTCCCGTCTTGCTTACAACACGATTGACTTCTTCCAATGCCTCAAACTGGGAAAAAAACTCTCACATGGTCGCTGGATATATCCAGTGGGACGCCCTGGATGCCTATCCGGGTACGACGTGTGTCAATATATTCTGTTTGCATTTTTGGTTGTCACAATGCTGCCAGTCAGACTCTTAACCTCCACTTCGGTGGCCAAAACACGTCCCACATGGCATGTGAGCACTTCGCCAATACCTTTGCTACAATTTTAAGGATCTTTAGAGCCTCTTCCATGACCTCCCTTGGATAGTAACTAGTTCATTTTCTTTTATATAGTCCTGGTACCTTTGACGCATTCAGTCATAATAAGCTGGTTTCTCGTAGTAATAATACTCAAAATATTGTAATCCTGACAAAAGCAACTGATCTACGAAGCAAGACGCTGGCGATTCCGGTGCTCACCATATATAGTTCTCCGTCTTAGTAAGTCAACATACAGAAAAGTAGGTGTAGGATATTGTTATGTCGTGAGCAAGAATAAATAACTCAACAACAGGAGTAGGTTAATCGTTGTATTCCGTGAAAATAGTATTTACAAAGGTTATTAGTATCCAAGACAAGAATAAAGGTTAATCGTCTCAACCGTCGTAAGACGTAGTATGAGCAATGGGTACTTCCGGGTCGTCACCGGAAGTCTACGACTGACTTGTCGATACGGCTGCTCGGCAACTCTCTACCCTTACGTAGATGCCACCATTACTTTACATAGTAATGGAATAGTCCATTATAGCCGAATAGGCGCGGGCGTCCCAACAGATATTTTATTACAACCCCTCCCCACCCTGAGCTAATTACCCATGAAATTCTGCTCAATACTAATTCTTTTTTTAGGTCTTTACACAGCCGTTTCAATTTTTTCTTCTCTCTAATATCGACTCGGAACTAGAAATCGGGGAACCGATTTCTAATTCCAGTTGAATTCATTGCATTCACTTACGCACAAATAACCTTGAGAAAGGTATTAACCCATCTCTTCCCTCCAGCTATACATTAAATAACAGGACAGATTGGGTTCTATAGCCTTGGTCGGCAACCAGTCTACCGCAGAAAGCAATAGCAAACTACTTCGGGATAATCTTCTGGCCAGTCAGTCATGTCTCATTGGAGACATGATCGCCCAAAGTGTGTATCACGTATGGTACTTAACTGACTGACTGAATGTAATAGTTGAAAACATGATTAAGGCTTTTACTAGCTATAAAGTGGGGGATCAGTTTTATATTGTGAATATATAGTTTTATATTATGAAGTAATAAACTGATCCCCCACTAATTACTATGTGAATAATACAAATCATCTCTTCCCCTTCTAGCTATGAGTCAAATAACAGAACAAATTGGGTTCTATAGCCTTGGTCGGCAACCAATCTACCGCAGAAAGCAATGGCAACCTACTGCGGGATAATCTTTTGCCCAGTCATTCATGTGTCTTTGGAGACATGATCGCCCAAAGCGTGTATCACGTATGGCAGTTAACTGACTGACTAATACTCTCACGTCTCACCAATTTTTATGCTGGTGGTACTTGTGGTACTAGTGGATTTCGAGGAGCTGGTAATTTATTCATTCGTGAGGTTAGAGGAACTGATACCTCCGGCATTGGTGGGGCTAGATGAACTGATATTTTGAAAACATCATACAACACTTCCATCGGCGTTTCTTCATCCATTTCTTGTGTGACATCTTTAGTGTGTTTAGGCAATAAGTGTCTCCTGTTCAATTTTTTTTACCTTTCATCATATAGGTTACGCTGCCAAGTCTTCTGGTGATTGTTCTATCTTCCCAGAAATTCTTTCCACCTCTATAGTTAAAAAAAAACAATCTTTGTCTTCGTGCTTGAAATATTTGTACGAAAAACTTCTATTTTAACGTTTTTCTTGGTTGGACTCGGTAACAGCTTGTTAAATATCGAGTGAATTCTCTTTGCAAACCTAAGTTCGGGCGGTGACATGTCTGAGACGCTGATTTGGTTAGGAATGATTCTGTACACCGATAAAAAATGTCGAATGCTCTTCTCATCTGTGACCAAGACATGGTTCTTTATTCGCTTTGGAAACTCTCCACAAATCTTAGCACTTGACCTTTATACCTGGAATAGCAAGGAGGGGTCACAGTATGGTCAATTACCAGAGATGTTCAGAAATGTTTGAATTCACTTCCGGTGTCCCATTGTCGGTTACGATTTTTAGGCACTCCAAAACGACTAAAAATTTTGTTCAGCACATCTAAACTTATTTATAAATGGAACTCTTTTTTTGTGTGTGTGTGTGTGTGTGTGTGTGCGTGTGTGTATTTGTGTGTGTGTGTCCGTTACCTATAGACTCCGAAACGGCAGAACCGATTTTCTTGAAAATTTACACAGTTGTACTATAAGCGTCTGCGAGTGTTCTTAGCTAGGTTTTGTGTCGAGGTACCCCCAATAAATATCGAAAATCGATAATCGAAAAATCGGGTTATAGAAGGAGTGGTCCGATTTTAATCAAATTTGATACACCCATAGACAAAGACATAAGAAACGATACTCAAAAGTTTCAAGGTTGCAGTTCTTACAATAGTGCAGAAAATCGATAATATATATATATAAAAGGCAAGATGTTTGTGTGTGTGTGCCCGTTTATCTATCTGTATGTCCTTTATACAAATCCACAATTTTTATCCGATTCTCACCAAACTTCACACAAATATTCTTTAGGCTGTGTCTGAGCTCCAGGATCATGGATTAGCTTTAAAGTTTTCACTACACCCGAGAAACGCCGGGCTATACTGTTAGTTTATAATAGTTGAGGATGTCAGGTGTTTATATTTGAAGATTTCTGGACACTTGGAGTAGCTGTTCACAATTATTAGGTAGTAGAGACCGTTAAGCGGTCCAGCATAATCGATGTGCAGTCTCGTCTACGGAACGTCTCTTTTGGGCCATGGCGGACAATTTACTGGTGTTGACTTTGCCTCTAGTTCGCAAACTCTACAAGCTTTCACAATTTTCTTCGATATACTGGTTCATCTTAGGCCAATACGTATTAAGCTTTTTATACTCTAAACACCAGGATGACCGATGTGAAATTCATTCAGAATTTTCTTTTGTTGTAAAGCAGGCATTACTACTCTCTCTGCGTATAAGAATAATTCATCACAAATCGAAAAAGGTGATATTTTTATTCCTTTTTTATATCTTTCATTTAGGCATAGTAGCTCTTTTTTCAATCTAGCTGTAGTTTCTCTCTGCTGCAAACAAATTTCTAGAAGCATGGGCTATAGGCATTATGGTTCTATGTTCAAGTTTATGCAGAATCATTGCACGAGTGCCGTAATTTCTAGTATCGGATGACACGATTATTTCCCGTTCAGCATCCAAAGGAGCTAGCGATAGATCTGACAACAAACAATGTTTTATCTTCTGAAAAGCTTCTTTGCATTATTTTGACCAATTCCGTTTCGCTTCCTTTTTTAGTTGGTTCTTCATACATTTCAGAGATGTATATGCCTAAAAATGCCTGAAAGTTAGTGACGTTGTTAACTCCTAGTATGTTTTTAATGGCTTCAGTTCTTTCAGGGTCATGTTTTCTGCTATTTTTGTCTATTATTTGACCCAGATAATTGATTTCTTTTAATAAAAGTTATATTTATCCGTGCTGAATTTGAAACAATATCCGTTTATTTTTTGAAAAACTGTCTTTATATACATTTTATGTGGCTCGTTATTCTCGCTTTTTAGTAGGATGTCGTCGAGTTATGCAACGGCAAACTTTAATCCTGCCAGCATGCTGTCCATTATTTGTTGGCATAAGCTTGGAGCGACTTTCAGCCCAAATGGAAGCCTATTTAGTTTACAGAGGCCTTTATTGGTCTTTACTGTTACTGTTTCGAGCATTTTTCGTCCACTTTTACCTGGAGATAAGCGTCTGGTGAATCTAATTTTGAAGAAATTTTGCCACGATTTAGGCTTGAAAAATTTGTTCTGGTGAAGGTAAAGGGCATGCGTGGTTTTTCGGGCAATCGTTCAATCCAGTCAAAAAGTTAGCACATACTCTAATTTTCTTGTTTTTCTTTTTTTTTTTTTGGCGGGGGTGGGGGTTACATACAGGGTCGGTGATGCCCAATCCGAATATTCTACTTTTGAAATCACATCCATTTCGAAATATTCTAGTTCTTGGTTCACTGGTTCTAAGAACGGTACCTTTTCTTTTTGCCTTAAATACCGGATTTATGTTTTGTTTTTGTTTTTTTTTGTTTTTTTGTGTGTTTGTGACAACGCTCTGGGATCGCTAACGTGATGGCTTCGATACAGTATCTGGTCTTCAGGTCGTCTATTACAACGGTGTTCTTTCTCACCCACGCAGTGAACCTTGATCCTGAGGAAGGCACGTTGAAATCTTGCTAGCGGTCTCTTTACCATGTTAACCAGACCAGACGCGCGCGCACAATTGGGTTAATAAGAACGGCACCAAAAGTAAATCAAAGAACGCCTGAATGAGTGGCGAATAAAGTCTTTATATACAAAAAACGAAAACAAAAAGAAATAGACTATAACAGTCATCAATTTCTTATCCTTACAACGGAGCGAAAGTTTTCATTTAAGAGTAATGTTTGTCTTCTCAACATTAATTCAAATTCTCGGTTGGTAACGTCTGTCACTCCAATCGGAGTTTTCAAGTTGTGACGATTCAAAATGTCTTATTCAAGCTTTCCACCGGAGCTTAACGGAAACTGCCGAAGTGAGGTCTTTGTGACGGCGGCACTGAATTCGTCTTGTCTGCCTTAGCTCGGTGCGGCAACAACTACTGAATTTGACTTTAAATTTCTCGGCTGTTTCTGTTTCGTTATATCTTCAGCCAGGACTCTATCGGAGGCGTGTTATTTGACTTTAACTATTTTCGGTCGGTCAGCGGCAGGCTTCTCTACGTTTCTTTACATCTTTAGTGACGATTCAAAATGGCTTATTCAAGCTTTCCACTGAAGCTTTACGAAAACTGCCGAAGAATGGTCTTTGTGAGTGTGGGGATGACGGCGGCTTAAAATTCGTCCTATCTAACTTAGCTCAGCGCAGCAACTCAACTGAATTTGATTTTAATTCTTTCTCGGCTAATTCTGTTTCTTTACATCCTCAGCCAGGACTCTATCGGAGGCGGGTTATTTGACTTTAACTCTTTTCGGTCGGCAGGTAGCAGGCTTCACTACATTTCTTTTCATCATCAGTTAGGAGCTCTATCGGAGGCGGCCGTCCCTGTTCTCTACGGTCGTGGTCCCCTAGTTGGGAACCGTCACTTCCTTTGTCGTTACATCTCGACTGGTCCCAAGACTCAGCTTCAACTCTGTTTATTCGACCGAGTGAGTGAGCGTATCTCTGAATCTGATCCCTCGCGTCGTGCGAGTGAGTGAATGTCTGTTCTTGGCACTTGAAGGCCCTATTTTTATGCATGTCTCAGATTCTCTTATGGTTGCATGATGGATATGGGGTGTCCATGCAAATCAGATTTTTAGCCAATGAAAATCTCTGCGCCTCCACACTTTGAGATTGAGTTATATCATGCCCTTAGTTTAACCAATGAAGTAACAGTATTTCTTAATGACGTCATTTTTGTCGTCTTCTTCCTTTTTTATTTATTTTTACGACTTTAGAATTTGTTCTTGACCTCATCAAAGGTTTGTGACAGTCCCGAAACAGTATTTTGGCTAAAGTTTATTTTTTCGGTTTCACCAGCTGCAAAAGCTTCCTGCTTTATCACATAATGGCTGACAATATGATGATCCCCATCTGGCATGACGCTTTACACCTACAAAATCATTTGATCAATTGCCTTTCCAGTCAGTTTCCAAGGTTCTAAAATTTTGCAATATGCTTTCACAATTTCTTAGCCGCATTCATATTGCGATCGACAATAAACAATTTTATCATCTATTAGTCTTATTTTCCTCTCCCCTCATATTGTAATCTGCAGAATTAATAATACCACTAATAATAATTTTTTTCGCTTCGTCGTACTAAACTTAGGATTACATTTTATTCACATACTAACATACTAGGGTTGCACTTCTTTTTTTCGACAGAAAATAGTGTTAGCTTTTAATTAATTCGGTTTTCGTGTATTCTCCGAGTCCTGCAAAGAAATGCTTTTTTTAAATCGAACTTTTTTTCCGTTACTCCACACATCTACTTTGTTGCAAAACAAATTCACGGGTATTTTTTCTTAATCGAGTAGCAAAATCTAGTCTGTACCCGTTAGTTTTGTCTTACTGGGTAGCACATAAAATTTTGATTTGAATGTCCTTAAAAAAGTGATGCATGGAAGCTAAATTCGCCTTTGAAGTTTAGCCTTTGTCCTGGGAAACCACGCGTTATGTTTTCAATATTTTTCAGTGGAAAGCTAGCTATTTTTTCTAACATTGTTCGTTTATAATAGAAATATCACTACAAGTGTCCAAAGGTAGTTTCACAGTTTCAACCTTTATCTTTGATTCACGTGCTTTCATTTCTCGCCATCTTTGATCACATTTTCCGACAGGACAACATTTTTTTTTATCAGATCACCCCGGTAACGCCACTGATGCGCAGGGGGCTACGTAAGAGAGAAAAAATTGGAAAAGAGAAAGCCGGAAACCACATCCTAAACAGGGAACATGGGATGAGCCTCGTCACCTGTTCAATAGCCGTGGGTGGAGTGCGAACCGGGCGATAGTTTAGTCTATCTACTCTCATTTAATTTCGTTTTAAGTTTCGTCTTTTTATTTTTAGTCTATTTCTGCAGTGAGTGCTTTTACGTCCGATATAGCCAAACACAAGACAAACTGTTTGAAAAAACAGTCTTTTTTAAAATGTGCTCCCCCACAACCATCGCACAGAGATGGTTTTGCCTTACTTTTAGCAAATTTCTTACTTTTTACAAATTTCTGTGGTTTAATAGCCTGCATACGAGAAATATTATTTTCCTCAATCCTTGTGTTGTTTCGTTTCCCTCTTCAGTGACATGTTATTTCTGGATCTTGCTTCATTATGGCCAATATTCTGGATCGAATATCTTTATTCTTAGCCGCTGTTAGTCCCTGCATGTAAATGAAGTCTTTGAACATTTCGACCGACAAATTACCTAACTTAAGTAATTCACACAATGTGAATTTAAGTTTCTTGCGTATATGACGAAATCTTCATTTTCTTCTTTCACGACGTTCAAGAATTTATATCTTGTATGAAACAATCTGTACCGTTCATCAAAGATTCACGAGAAAATCTTTCTCGTCTCTTTAAAATAGATTTCTTACATTTCTTTTTATAAGATTTGCATATTTCGTATTTTTTCTATACTTAGTTTTTGTAACAATATCTTGATTTACTCTTTTTCAGACCCTTGAATTTCTAAACTTCACTACACGAAACATCTCCATTTGACTGTAATTACTTGGCGTTTTGAAGAAATGAAATTTATTTCTTCGACTCAGAAAATTTTGGAGATATTTGAAACTGAATTTAAAACAATTTTTAAACTCATAAACTCTTTGTGCTTGTGATTTAAATAAATTGGAATTGGAATTTCAGGTTTAATCAGTCTTATGGCCGAAATGTACTTATAGCTTAAATAAAATTGAAAGTGAGATTTTGAAGTTCCATGGAGTGAATTAAAGAATCTAAATATCAGATCTTTAAGGCAACAGAAGAGAAGATCAAAAGATACATCAAAGAATGCACAAAGCTAAGAGACAAAAAAGAAGCCACAAAACATAGACAATCAAGAGCACCTGAAACATCTTAATATAAATTAAAACTTCTAACATCACTAATTGTTTTTCAGATATTTTAAACTGTTGAAGCATCAGATAAAGGACAGTTATCAGGATCATTCTGATTTCAGAAAGGGATAATATATTTATGTTAAGCAAATGACTAGATTAGCAAGTAGGTCCCACCCTTTTACAGTTAGACAGATAAGATGTAACCGTAATTTCTACTCCAACAGCTTCTTTTCTCGCGCTTCCCGCCTGTGGAATTCCCTTTCACAAGTCTGCTTTCCCGACAGCTACAATCTCCAGGTGTTTAAATGTAGGGTCAATAGACACCTACTATGTCAGTTCTTCAATATGGCAGTGAATGCTGGACAATATCATCAAAGATGAAGGAAAAACTTAAAACAACTGAAATGTGGTTCTAGAGAAGGATGCTGCGAATATCATGGATCGAGCATGTGAGCAATGATGAGGTCTTGGAAATGATGGAAGCGAAAAGTAAATTAATACTGAGCATCAGGAAGAGACAGTTAATGTTCTTGCATTGAAGAAGAAGTGCTCGGAGAACCTGATACTAACAGGCCAGATAGAGGGAAAAAGAGACAGAGGAAAGCAACGGATAACATAGTTGAAGGATCTGATTAGGTGGAAGATGGAACGAGGGTTGCATGGTGTAACAGGAAAAAGCGTGCTAAGAGTCACCAGGGATAGGGAGACGTTGAAAGCCATGATCGCCTACGTCTTGAAGGGACAGGGTACATAAAAGAAGAAGAAGAAGGAGGATTGTGGGAAGCGTTAGCCTCCTTTTAAAAATCGTCCTCCGTACTTTTTGGGTCAGTGTTCTTCCGGCCGACGCGTGACTGTTTAATTGTCATGCTGAAAAATATTACTGTTTCCATTGTTCTGTTACTAGACCTAGTGGGAGCGGGTCGAAATAGGAGCATTCCTTTTACAGCCCTTACCAGGCTGTTGCTGCTCTCTTCTGGGTTCTCCCCTTCTTTTTTTCTGCGTCGAAGGATATTTTTTTTTTCGACAGGAAGTTGTATTTAAGAACATTGGTAAAATATCAGCCATTTCCTTAAAAATAAACATTCAGTATTCATTGACCGAAAAGCCAGTGCTGTTGCTACTCAAAATTAATAAAACCTTCTATTAAAACAATTTTTCAAGACTTTTTCTCGAATTCACTAATATTGCTCTTTCTAGTATTGGTGGGGATTTTCTTCCTAAACTCTTGAGTGAAATATTGTGCAAGGTCAACATCTTCATTGAGTCATTATTTTCTCTGTAAGTTACATGCGATATCCATTTTAATTGTTGGTACTGTTGGTTTCTCTCAAGTGATTTGATTTTTGTTTTCTGGTAAAGATTTTTGTAATTGTGTAGCGCTTGTCCACGAGGTTTGAAAAAGTATGGTCCTTGCTGAGACCCCCTGGATTCATTCGCTCGACGCTATACCTAATCATTAACGTAAGAATTTAGATATTTCTGAATGAGTTTGGTGCCTGGCATGACAACCTTACGAATGTTTTGATTTGACCATTCTCTTTAAGAACATGACGCTAGCTTTTTGGTTACCGTTTTTGATGTTGCAGCAATTTGCGGTGTTGAGCGAAAATAGTCCTAGCGCCTTTTATTTTAGATTTAATTAAAGTTTAACCTATACTAATCCATACACCAATATTTGACGTGTTAATATTTACAAATTCTACATACTGAACGTTTAGAATGTATTCAGGGCACATTGTTTTCATTCCAATGGAAAAAATATTCAAACAAAATCTTTCACTAGAAAGTAATTAAAACTGTTGCAATTAATATTAATGTCGCAACAGAAGGAAGAGTTTAAAACTTAATTAAAGGTTTGTTTAATGTTAAAGAACGTCATAGAATTTGTATTAGCAGGTAGGATAATAAAATAAGAAATTTATTCCTTTATATTTGATAAGGTATCAATAAAATACATTGACTTTTATCTATTGGATGTATTTATAAATCAATATTAATCTTACACTAACACAGTTTACATAATAAAGTACATATTTTTCGAAATTATTACTAACAGTATAGCCCTCCGTTGCTCGGGTGCAATGAAAGCTTTAAAACTAATCCATGATGGTCCTGGAGCTCAGACTCTTTGGACGTTGGCACCAAAGACTAAAAAGCAGTAGTTGTTTCCAGTCAAAGCGAAACCGTAGACTGAAAGAAAAATGAATGGATGTAAGTCAAATTTTGATTTCCTGGTATCGATATCAAATAAGTTTTTTTCGTCGTAAACTGAATTTTGAAGGCTAAATAAGTCCTCTGAGTAAATGGTATCATGGCTGAGACTAAGAACTACAATTATAACTACTGAGAGCAAAACCCAAAGCAAAAACGAAAACGAAAGGGTGAAAACCTGATTTTGATCAGACCCGATAGGATATCGGGGTTTCGATTTCTAATATCGGAATCAAATAAGTCATCCAAGGATAAACTAACCTAAGTATGTCCATGAAAACTTATCATACTCATCAGGAGTAAACTTGGAATAAATGAGCCTTGCTGATGGCTGAATATCGGTTTTTGATCAGATTCGATAGAATATCGGGGGGTATCGATTTCCGATATCGGAAAAAATGAGTCGTCTGAGAAGATCTACTAACATTTGAGACTAAAAACTATAATTTTACCAAGTTAGAGCAAATTTTGCAGCAAGAACCACCATAAAAGGGCTGAAATCCTGATCTTGATCAGACATGATCGGATATCGAGTATCAATTTCCTAGATCGGGTAAAAATTGAAAAAAATAAGCAATCCATAACCTGCCCGGAAGCCTCAAGAATATTTGTAAGAAGTTTGGTAAGAATCAGATAAAAATTGTGGATTTGTATAAAGGACATACAGGCAGACAGAGAGACAGACAGATAAACAGACACACACACACAAATATCTTGCCTTTTATATATATAGATATTTTAGTATTAAAGAAACAAAAAACTACAGCGAATAATTTCAACGTAAAAGTAGTTGAAAAGTTGATACAACAAAGGTTTGAAAAACATCAAAATGCCCTGAGTCGATCGCTAGGGCGTGGGTGACTCAAAGGATCTCTTTACTTTCCTTACTACCTTGCGGTAGGTGAGGGTGCAATTCTTACCTCAGGATTTCTCTACTTACCCTTGAGTTTTCTTTTTGCTGCTGAGTGCTCAGTACAGATGTGTCGAGGACCATTTTTAAAGTTTTTGGTATGACACGGCGAAGGATCGAACCCACACACCCCGCACTCTAAGCTAGCGCTCTATATCTTACCAGTGTTCAGTGTAGAGTGCACACCGTAGTAAAGTAATAAATTACTAATTTACTAACCTATGCGAGATACAGAATCAACCAAATGCATTGTTCTATGGTCGACATCTTTTAAACTTATGTGCGCATAAAAAAGTTTTTTGCCCTTTGTTTGCATAATACAAATGCACCTGATATACGAAATCTAGACACCAGAATTTGTTTTAACAAGGATAGGACTTTGCCAGCTACGGGTTAAATATCAGGGTAGAATGGATTCTACTAACTTTCCTAAGAATTCATGACGATTCAAATCTAAACTTATTTATAAATGGAACTTTGTCTGTGTGTGTGTATGTGTCTGTGGGTGTCCGTTACCTATAGACTCCGAAACGGCTGAACCGATTTTCTTGAAAATTTACACAGTTGTACTATAAGCGTCTGCGAGTGTTCTTAGCTAGGTTTTGTGTCGAGGTACCCCCGATAAATATCGAAAATCGATAATCGAAATAATCGGGTTGTAGAAGGAGTGGTCAGATTTTAATCAAATTTGATACATTCATAGACAAAGACGTAAGAAACGATATTCAGAAGTTTCAAGGTTGCAGTTCTTACAATAATGCAGAAAATCGATAATATATATATATAAAAGGCAAGATGTTTGTGTGTGTGTCTGTTTATCTGTCTGTATGTCCTTACACAAATCCACAATTTTTATCCGTTTCTCAACAAACTTCACACAAATATTCTTTAGGCAGAGTCTGAGCTCCAGGACCATGGATTTGTTTTAAAGCTTTCATTACACCCGAGCTATACTGCTAGTATAATAAAAATGGAATCTGTGGAGAGTAATGAGCCTCTCCAACCTCAAGTGCCAATTGAATGAAACAAAAGGAATCAAGATATATTGCCAATTATAAGAATACCTAAAGTCTTCGTGTGAGAATATTGAATATGGAAGAAAAGAAAGAAAGAAAGAAAGAGAACGAATGAGAAGGGGTGTATTTTCGAGGTTAATAACAGGTGCAGTGGCTATTTATGATTTCTACTGCTTGGGCAGTTATTATTAAAATGTAATTTATTTAAATAAACTTCAACAAGCATGATCATCAGCAAAAAGAGCAGCCTAAAGTGACAAATACAGGCGGTGGGGGTGTTAAAATCGAGCAGATACGAAAATCTAAATATCTGGGAAGTGTTATAACAGAAGACGAAAAGTGCGACACAGAAATCCGATTGCGAATTGGCATAGCAAAGGACGCGTTCCAGAAGCTGAGTAAAGTATTAAGACACAGGAAACTTTCACTAGAAACAAAGAAGAGAGTACTAGATTGCTATGTGATGTCAGTTCTTCAATACGGCAATGAATGTTGGACAATATCGACAAAGATGAAGGGAAAACTTGAAGCAACTGAAATGCGGTTCTACAGAAAGATGCTGCGAATGTCGTGGATCGAGCATGTGAGCAATGATGAGGTTTTGGAAATGATGCAAACAAAAATGAAATTAATACTGAGCATTAGGAAGAGACAACTAAAGTTCCTGATACATGCAATAAGAAAAGAGGGCTTGGAGAACATGATACGAACAGGCCAGATAGAGGGAAAAAGAACCAGAGGAAAGCAGAACATATTTGAATGGCCTGAGCAGGTGGATGACAGAATGGGGGCTGCAAGACGTTACAAGAGAAAGCGTGCTAAGAGCCACTAGGGATAAGGAGACGTAGAAGGCCATGATCGCCTACATCCTGAAAGGACAAGGCACAGAGAAGAAAAATAATTTGTTTAAAAACTCACTCGTCCAGTTATCCATTTATGGTATATCCAATGACGAGATATTTGCGGCATATGATGCCTAAAATCACAAAGGAAAATTGGATTCATGCCTCCTTTGGGGATATTTCTGCTAAATGATCACAAGTAGTTTTAGCCAAATTTCGGTTCTCAGACTTCATTTTCAGTAATGATGAACGCGTTGTGCTTCGATGAAGAGAATTAAAAAAAATTTCTTGACACGATATTGATGTCACGTCTCGGATTTATCCTTCAGGCCAGAAAGACACGGGTATTAAAGTTTTCGATCAAGCCTGGTCTCTAATTGCTTATAAGAAAACCTATCATCACTGTAAAATTTCGATTAAGTGAATCCTAAGTAACTCGCCTTCCTTCAACTTTTTGTCTGAAAATAGACGAACCGAAAGGCTTCACTGGCAGAGACAGTGGGAAACATAAGGTTGGGCTTGAAAGTAAATCTGCTTTCAAAACGTTCGACTTATTTTTTCAACAAACAAAAGAAATCGAGCATAAAAAAACCTTTACTGGGAGCTCGTTTCAGAAGATTGAAGAGAAGCTGATGGGCAATTTTCTCTCATTTATTCTTTTTTATTTATTTTCAAGCTTTTTTTCTTTTTATTTTTCTTTGCTTAGCTTTCTTTGCTTTTTTCTTTTTTTCCTTCTTTTTTCTTCTTCAATTTGTCTCGCTTTCTCTTTCGCATTTTTTCAATCTCTACCAATTTTCCTTGTCGTTCACTTTCCATTCGTCTACATTTCTTGCTTTTTTCCCTTTTTCCGCCATTTTTTTTTTTTGTTTCATTTTAATTTTTCGTTCTTTTTCACTTTAGTTTTTGTTTCTTTAATTGAACTCAGACGAAGTTATGCTAGGGCCGCTTTTCTCTAACACCGTCAGTTGCTACAAAAGCAAAATCTGAACCGGGGACCTCGAGACGTAGGATTCAATCAGTTAAGTGCCATACGTAATACACGCCTTGGGCGATCATGTCTCGGATGAGACATGACTGACTCGGCAAAAGATTATTCCGTAGTAAGTTGCCATTGCTTTCTGCGGTAGACTGGTTGCCAGCCAAGGCTATAGAACTCGATCTGTCATATTATTTAACCCATAACTGGAGAGACGAGACGGATTAAAACCTTTCCCAAGGGTATTTGTGCGTAAATGAATGCGAGGAATTCAACTGGAATTCGAACTCAGCTCCCCGATTAGTCGTTCCGAGTCGATATCCACTGCAACACAACTTGTCATATTTGGACTAGGGCAGCCCAGGATTCACTCTCCAACCGTGATAGAGCCCAAAATCATCTCCTAATTATTCTCTATACTCAATCCCCTCTTCAACAGGCGGGGTGTGGCAAGCATCTTTTCGCTCTAACACTATTTTCTACGGAATGGGCTGGGACGAACTAAATTCACTGCTCCGCTAATTCAGACCTTCACGGCAAGGACACGTCAGGACATTTTTATAGTAACGAACTACCCACATTTCATCCGTATTCCACCAGTGAGAAATATGTTCCACTCAATCAGTTCCATCCCACGAATTACTACACTGCGGAACCGACTCCCAAAATGATTTTCCTCGATCCTTACAATCTTAACCTGTTCAAGTCTATGATTAACCGTTATTTTCTATTTCTATCCGCACAAATTGTCTCATAATGTAAATTTATAACTTGACTGCCCCCAGGGCTTTCGAAATTGTAAAAAAAAAAAAATTAATGAAATTAAAATTAAAATTGAAAAAAGAAACTATAATCTATTGTGAAAATTGTTTTTTCTTTTCAGTTGTGAATGATAACATGTATTACTGTCATATTAAGCGTATCGTGGCAGAATACAGAAGAAAATACGGGGATTTTAGATAATTGTATTAACAAAAAAAATACAAGTTTTAAATCGGTATGAATGTCCTTCCTTGAAAAAGATACGTAGAGTCATAAAAGTTGTTCGTACTATAAGAGAGAGAGAATGAGTTGTGAATTACTGTGGGGTTTTATATCCTTTATTAGGCTCAGATCTGATTTCATTTTTCTTTGTTTCTTTAAGCGGGAGTGGTTGCTATTGGTGAAAATTCTGGATTGATTTTTCTTTGAGTATGTAAGTGAAACGGAAGCTATGTGCGGAGCCTATGCGTAGTTTACAAAGATTTTAGTTCTGACTTTGGTTTCGGATTGTTCACATCCGGTCAATGGTAGAAATCTGTATAACATAAATCAGAAGAAGATCTGGTTTTAGAAAGATTATTGTAAAAATATGACTGGATTTAAAATTGTAAAAAAAATAACAATAATACTTAGCAAAAAATGATCTTTTTTTTTTCCAGTAATGAATGATAACAAAGATTACCAATTCAACGAAAAAAGAAAATATTATTAGTTTAACGCCAGAAATAAACCAGAAAAAATCCGATATTTTTTTATAGTTTCGTATCGCATTTTATTACATAGGATCAAAATGTGATTTCTTTAGTCAACGATCCATTCACATAAAATATCATTTTCTTTTCTATGAATTAAAATTAAAATCTTTTAGAAGAACATTTCATGATATGTAATTTACATTTGTCAATAGTTGAAAAAAATTAAGAAGTAAGGTTATTAACTCATAAATGGGTGGGAAAAATACGCGAAAAATTATATAGTTAGTTCCTGAAATATAACCTTTTTTCTGCACGAATTAAATTACCTCAAGGCGACTAAATGCCAGATATTTAACCCCATATATATATATATATATATATATATATATATATATATATATATGAGTGTCTGTGTGTGTGTGTGCGTCTAGCGCGAGTGGCTCTTAGGCGTTGTAATAAAATAGAAACATACAATATATATAAATATGCTCACACATAGATAAACACAAATATATATATATATATATATATATATATATATATATATATATATATATATATTCTAAAATATACATAATGTCCTACGTCGTGTCACCTACGTTGAACAATATATATATATATATATATATATATATATATATATATATTAATCGCCATTAACGTAAATTACTTCTCTCATCCGAAGTAAAATTAATACCACCACATTAAAACTAACAAGCATTACAAATAAGAATTTCTGCCATTCAAATATCTGCAACCACAAAAAAACAAGCTAATAATCGATTTTAAAATAAAAAATAACAATACAGCCTTAAATAATTAAAAATAATTGCAATTTCTATCATAGTTTCACACAGACTCCATCATACGTACATATCTACGGACGAGAAATCGATAACTGTCCGCGTGTTGACATCGCTACACTATTCGCTTACACCAACCGAATGCGTATGTATGTGCGCAACGGCACACATATACATATATATGCCAAGCCACATACGGTTCACATATATGATTGCGTGAGCCTCGGTGTGCGGGCGCGCGTGTGTGTGTCTTTGCGCACGTCAATGGGTGTACAAACGTGTATATATGTCTGCGTCTGTCACGACGATAAATTTTTCTCCCACTTCCACAAAAATACGCCAATAAATCAGCCATACATATAGCCAATTTTTAAAAAGTTCTTCAGTTTGTCTGACGATCACAAGAGCATGAAATCCAGGGTCACAAACTCACACACACACACACACACACATATATATATATATATATATATATATTGCTATGTGAATTAATAAATATACATATGAGAATACATACATGTATATGAATATTATTCAGGTGTTAATAAAGCAGTGATCATTGTCATTTTGAATTAATATATTATGTATATTAGGACAGCAAACTCTCCTTTATGCATGCTTCATTAAAATGACATATTTTTAAATACTTTTTCGCGTGATTCTTTTCAGAAATGAAATTATATATGAATTGTCGAAATTTTTTTGCCTGTATTTCTGAGATGAGCTAGTATTTACATAATTTACATTGTTCGGACTATTGTTCTCATCTTTATTGCCATGTTTACGACGTTTCAGACGTTGTTCGCTCCGGGCTTCTCCTACTTGAACTTTCGAAACGAACCTTTCCTTTCGATGGGATATAGCATTCTCATTCTATGTGCGATATCACTTCTGGTAGGTATGTAGTTGTTTTCTTTTAACCTAAATCTTATTTGTGATTGTTGTTCACTACTGCTGTAGTTTGATATTGAACTCACAACTCGGTGGGTCCATTGACTGGAATTAACCAATGTATATATCCTTGAGAACATCAGTGTGTGAATTTCTGGGACTTATAAATCTGATGTCTCGGTAACCATTTTTTTTTTTCACCAGAGCTTATATTGCAATCTTTGTTGCTAATGATTATCTATAATATTCCGTATTACTGGTTTTCATGTTGTATTCTTTCAAAAGTGATTTTGCAACATGACAACGCTTAAGAACATGTTGCAAAATGGGTGAGAATCTATTGGAAACGTTTAAATAAGAAATCCTACCCCACCTGCAGTATTCACCAGGCATTGCTTTGTTCGTTTATTAGTTGTTCCAACCGATGGCACATGGTCTGGATGAGCAGAACTTTCAAATGGGTTGATTCGGGGTTAGCTACAAAAACGCATTGTATTTAAAACAGGGAATTCAAATGCTGCCAGAGGAATAGAGAAAAACTAGTGTATATATATATAGTTTATCAAGGCAGCAGATAATTTTCTAACCATATACTGTTAAATATAAGAGACAATGAATGTCTATGATGTTTAATAATGAGTCGTTCTAAACATCGTATTTTGGCTTTAATTTCAGTTGAAAATAAAAACAAAAATTCTCCAACATTTAGATATGTTTTTATTAAGATGGTTCTAAGCTTTCGGCTTATATGAGTCATCTTCAGAGAGGTTATAAGGATGTTAACACAAAAACATACACCATCAGCGACGATTTTATCTTGTGTTGACATAAAACTCCGCTAAGTAACGTGAGCCGAAAGCTTAGAACCAACTCAATAAAAAATTAGCCAAAGGTTGGAGAATTTTTGTCTTCATTTTCAACTGAAATTAAAGCCAAAATACGATGTTTAGAACGGCTCATGATTAAACATAATCGACGCTCATTGTCTCCTATATTTAACAGTATATTGTTATAGCTAGAGTGCTCTAATCCATTATTGAATGAGCGATGTATATATATATATATATATATATATATATATATATATATATAATAACAATAATATTAATAATTGTTATAATATATTTCAATCCGCCTCGAAAAAACCACCGAGTATAAACGCGGAGGGGAAAAAGGGGAAATAAAAAAAAGAAACAAACTAAGTACTTGAACATACGTCAAAATACTCGTTGAAAAGAAAAAAAAAACCCGAGACGAGAACCCTAACACTAAAGCGCTCAATACAATAGTAGAGCAAACAAATAAGAATAAATCTAACTTAGAGCCAACAGATCTACCTAGGTTTCACCTAAGGGATCGTCAGGGCAAGTCGGCTCTTTTATGAGGCATCAAAATAAAGTTTAAGATCATCCCTGTCCTAACACTTTTGCACACTACCGGTAGTATGCAAAAGTATTAGGACAGGAATGATTTTTCCTAAAAACCTCACTGAAATTCAAATACAGGGTGAAAAGCTAAACCTTTGTAAGAATTATTTAACTAAAAGAAAGAGAAAAGAAGCCTTCGAAAATTGAATTCACCCCCACAAAACCCTGATCTCAATCCTATTAAACATCTATGGGATATTTTGAATAGAAAAATTGTTACTTCGCAAGACACACTTTGGGAACAAATACAAGCTGCTTGGCAGGAGATACCATTAGATACATTGAAGAAGCTTGTGATGTCAATGCCTGACAGAATGAAGGCTGTGATCAAGACAAATGGCTATTATACTAAATATTAAATTTATTTTGTAACAAATAGTTTTTCTTGTTAAAGCATTTGTTGAGTAAATCAAATAAAATTACTTTAATTAAATTGTTTATTTTCTGTCAATATGCCCCATAAAAGATAAAATAGTTCTTGTCCTAATACTTTTGCACACTACTGTATATATATATATATATATATATATATATATATATATATATATATATATAAAGGAACAATGTACCATCATTATTATCTACTTGATGAGACATTGTTCTTTCAATGTCGAAACAAAATGTACAATTTTGTAGTAGTTTGTAGTTTGTACATGTTATAAAGTATAATTTATTATAAATAATAATATATATATATATATATATATATATATATATTCTTTGCCTACTGGATGAATTTCATAAAAACACTAAAACAACAAAGTTAATAAAAATATTTTATGATGTAATTACTGTGTAATTGTCTACAAAGTTATATTTTTTAGTGTTAATTCGCATAAGGGTGTGAATAATCATGGTTCTCCAGTGATGCCGTTTGAGAAAGATAGTGGAGTTTGCCCTTGAATATAATCCTCTTTCTAGACCAGCCAATGCGAGAGACCTAAGTCTTGCTATTTCACTCCCAACTTTGGAAAATGGATTGGTTTATTAGTGAGAAATTGAACGCATTAGAATTAGCTGGAATTTACACAATGCACTGATTCTCTCCCACACACCGATAATCGTTAAGCCTTCTCCAAATCCCTCGATGTGCCGATGTTTTAGCATTTAAAAAAAGGGAGATCAAACACTATGGTTGATGAAAGTATTTGTTATCTCAAAATAAATCTATAGTTAATTCAAATAAAGAGAACGAGAAGGCTTCTCTGCTACCATTAACCACCATCACCACTTGAACTCTGCTTGGATTATCAGTTCCTTGTACATTTCTGGAAATTTTTAAAGTTGTTTTCAGTGGTAATTTTGGAAATTTCAAGTACATAACATACAGGTTTTGAATTAAATATATGAAGTTGTACTCTATATATTTGTTATCACTACAAAACCCCAAATCTTGAGATAGCAATATCTCACTTGCATTACTTCAGCATTGATGGGTAATAATATCTGATTCTGATCTAAAGTAATTTAAACTCCTCAATATTCCCTGCAAATAACCATACATAAGTCTGTATATATTTGCAACGGGCCATAATTTTTGCAACAGTGGAAGTGTGCGATAGACAGATTTCTTTAGAATGAATTTTTTTTTATTCATATCACCTCAAGCAAGGCGATAACGCCACTGATGCGCAGGGGGCTAAGTAAGGGTAAAAAGTGTGGACAAGAGAAAGCCGGAAACCATATCCTAAACAGGGAACAAGAAATGAGCCTCTTCACCTGTTCAATAGACGTGGGTGGAGTGTGAACCGGGCTATAGTTTAGTCTATCTACTCCAATTGAAAAAAAAAAAATAAAGAGAGAAAAGAGTGAAAAGATTGGAAAAGAGAAAACCGGAAACCGTATCCTAAACAGGAAACAAGGGATGAGCCTCTTCACCTGTTCAAAAGATGTGGGTGGAGTGTGAACCGGGCGGCAGTCTAATCTATCTACTCCAATTGAAAAAAAAAAGAGTGAAAAGATTGGAAAAGGGAAAAACGGAAACAGCATCCTAAACAGGGAACAAGGGATGAGCCGCTTCACCTGTTCAATAGATGAGGGTGGAGTGTGAACAGAGCGATTGTTTAGTCTATCTACTCCAATTGAAAAAAGAAAAAGTGAGAACATTGGAAAAGAGAAAACCGGAAACCGCATCCTAACCAGGAAACAAGGGATGAGCATCTTCACCTGTTCAAAAGATGTGGGTGGAGTGTGAACCGGGCGATAGTTTAGTCTATCTACTCCAATTGGTTTAGTCTATTAGCGCTGTGTTATTTACTCCGTCCAGAAATATTAAGAACGTAATGAAAATAATTTCATTCTTATGTTTCGTGATCAGAGTATTTAAGCGTAACTACCAGCGGCCAGCATATGTTATTCAGAGGGGTTCTTTTTATGTGAATAATAATCAAATTAGTTAAATGTTGTAATTATAGTTAATTTTCCAGGGTAAACGATAGTGCGTTTACTGCTTATCTCCATTTAACGCTAAAGGTCTTTGTAAAAGAATATCTGAAAATACTGGTACTTTATTCGTTTGCATCAAAAGAAAAATGAATTCTTACTCAAAGATTTCAAACGCGAAACTCCTTAAACATTTAGGAATATTTTGGTCTCACACAGTGATTCTCATCGTTTAAAGAATTCCGAGATTTATGGTGAAAAAAGGGAATGGAATTTCAAGAAAACGAACAATTCTGAGCGGACTGCACAACAAATTGTGAGGCATTCTATACCAAATCCAACGTATTCAGACATTAGCACACACATTTGCTAGTTACAGCAAGTATAGAAATTGTTACGGGATGCTAGTGTGTTTAGGTCGAAACATGTTGCCTGGAATATTTAACACCCCTCAACAGTTATGGCGGACTCAATGTGAGTCGAATAAAAACATTTGTAACAGAAAAATATATAAAACAAAAGACAACTAATTTCATTTATTGACAACAAAAAAGAATTTCATGAATTTACAATTGCAATAAGGAAACATTTAAACTAGATATAAGTGAATGCATGTTTTTTTATGTTGTGAAATTTCTGTACGTGATAGACATATGTATGTATGTATACGAAAAATAAACATGTGTGATAGTAATGTGTGTGAGAGAATTCAACAGAAAGAAAATGCACGCGCGTCTAGCAGCCGCGTTCTCACTGCACGTCTGACTACATCTGAAAGGATGTGTGTGAAGAAGTTAAAATTGGCGGGAGAAAGATGCTTGCCTTTTTATAGACTTAAGGAGCGTCTCCTATTGATACAATCTTCGGTTCATATCATCTTAGACAGTATCACTCATTAATAACAAAGCGACATCATATCCGAAACTATATAAACGACACAAAGAAGCCAGATGTCGGTAGGCAAAGATAAATCCGCTCATACTAATCTTCTGAATGTGATCTAAACAGACAAAAACTCATCAACGTTGACCGGATTGACGATTACAGTCGTTTTTTTGGTATGATCTACGAGGAACACCGAAAAACGTTATGTTTAAGCTTCTCTGGACAAGAAATCGGGGAGCCGAGTTCGAATACCACTTGAATTCGTTCCAATTGCTACGCATAAATACCATTGAGAAAGGTATTTATCTGTCTCTTCCATCCAGTTATGGGTTAAATAATAATACAGATTGGGTTCTATAGCCTTGGCTGGCAACCAGTCTACTGCACAAAGTAATAGCAACCTAGTGCGGGAAAATCTTCTGCCCAGTCAGCCATGTCTCTTTCGAGACATGATCGCCCAAAGCGTGTATCATGTATGGAACTTAACTGATTGACTGGTGTTAAAATTATGGCCTGGGTTGGATTTGTGGGCTATTGGCTATGTGAATAGAATTCTTAAACAACTCAAGTATCAATAATAATTAATAGAACAGTACATGGTCCCCAATGCTACAAATGAATGAAGTAGAAAAACATTTAATTTTTTAGTAAGCTTATGCGAATTACCATTCTGCAAAGGCAACTGTTCCACAATTTGGTGATCCTTTTTCATCTTCATGTATTATCCGGCCTTGTTTCAAAACATCAATCGCATAGAGAAATATTAGGGAAACGATCGAAAGATATGTGTACAGTAATAATATCGAATATTCTGCACTCGAAACAGACTGTCTTCAGAGCAATGTCACAGTCAGTTCTTCAATCCATTGATTAGTGAGTTTAATCCGTACTCGGTGGCCCATACTTGTGGATGTTTACCAAACTTAAGCTTAGTAAATAACAGGTAATCATCAATGCATGCGTGAAAATGCTTCAATTTACGTTCTGTCAATTCTTGAAGATCAACCCATGAAAGATTTTGAATGCAGCCTTAAAATATTAAACTTGTTTAATGTTTTACTAAAAAGAAAAATGCTGAAATCTTTACTGCTTTTTTAAAAATAACTATTATACTTCGATTTTTTATCAACTTTTTTTTTAATATGAAAACTATGCAGAAAATATTACACATTAGAAACGTTTTACAAAAATCTAACAACGCATTTAAATACATTTCACTTCTTCTTTTCTTCTTTTATGTGCCCTGTCCTTTCTGGGCGTAGGCGATCATGGCTTTCCACATTTCCCATCCCTGGTGGCTCTTAGCACGCTTTCTCCTGTTACACCATGCAACCCCCGTTCTGTCATCCACTAGCTCAAGTCCATAAATCTAGAAGATAAATGTATAGAAACTAGCATGGCCACAAAATGAGGAATCATTTTATATATAGATTATAATATAGAATTGATCCCCCATTTTATATCTACATTATAATTTCTTATAAACAGTTGGCATATACTTTTTCTATGTGCCCTGTCCTTTCAGGATGTAGGCGATCATGGCTTTCCACATCTCCCTATCCCTGGTGGCTCTTAGCACGCTTTCTCCTGTTACACCACGCAACCCTCGTTCCGTCATCCACCTGGTCAGGTCCTTCAAATATGTTATCCGCTGCTTTCTCCTGTCTCTTTTCCCCTCTATCTGGCCTGTTAGTATCAGGTTCTCCAAGCCCTCCTTCATCATTGCATGTCCCAGGAACTTCAGCTGTCTCTTCCTGATGCGCAGTATTAATTTCCTTTTCGTTTCCATCCTTTCCAAAACCTCATTATTGCTCGCATGCTCGATCAATGATATTCGCAGCATCCTTTTAGATTTTAAAATTTTGCGTTGTTTTTATTATTTTTAGAAAATTTATTTAGTTATCAAAGAAAAAACTTAATGATAAAGTATCGTCTAAAACTCTCTGAGTAACGATGCCACCTTTTCTGTTAACCAAAGCAAAAGACAGGCATAAAGTTTCCCCCTTACTCGTTGGAGTTGTTGTGTGTGTTTTTGCCGTATTCTTTGATCTCGTAATAGGCTCAATCTACCATATTCTACCACTGACTGTTCATTAAGAGCTTTTGGTTTAGGTAAAAATAAAGATTTAGTGTCAAGACTTTCAGATATTTTCAACAAGCAAAAAAGGAATTAGTTTCAATGGAAGCTTTTGCAATTGTTAATCCTCACGTTCTTGAGAAATATATTTCTTTTTTATCACATTAAAAAACATAATCTTAATTTTAAAAAAAGAAATAGTAAGGTCACCTAAAAGAGAGATTTTGTTGTAAGTGACTTATTCTAAAAAAAAAAAAGAAAATAAGCAGCATTCAGAAGCTCTGGGATCGAACCCTAATCGCTAGTTCAATCTACTTTTTTAAACCGTTACAACGTATGCAAGTCAAGTGTCATTTTGACGATACACGTTTAATGCGAGAAACCTTAAAAATGTGCCTAAATTTGTTTAAATGTAATTTAAAAATAGAGGACAGTTCCAACACAGTATTTATCCATTAAAATTTTCCCCGGCCAGAAGAAAAATCAATAATAGTGTAGCGGGTGTGGAAAAATTGAAAGTAGAGATTCTTTCAGTCATTTGATTGGCTTGGTCGTTATCATAAATTGAATCCAAGTCAAGCATTCAATGCAATCATTTTGCACACCTTTCAAATGAACTGACTTAATTTGGTGTCACCAAATTCGTAATTCACACTTTCGTTTGTCTCTTTTGCTGACAACCATACATTCTCTCATCTTAAAATTGATACTTAGTCTTTTCTTCTAGCTTTCCTTTACTACTCCAATTCGTAATTTACACTTTCGTTTGTCCCTTTTGCTGACAATTATACATTCTCTCATCTTACATTTGATACCGAGTCCCATCTTATCGCTTTGCTTTAATACGCGAATTCGTAATTCCCTTTTGCTAACTACCATACATTTTCTCATTATACATTTGATGCTTAGTCCTTCTTTTTTTTTTTTGCTTTCCTTTATTTCATTCTGTAAGAGTTCTTGTTGTTTGCTTTTCACGTCTGCTATCAGAACTGTGGCATCTGTGTATCTTATGTTAAGATTTTTGCCGTCAATAATGAATTCTGGTAAGGCTCATAATTCTCACAGAATCAGTTCTCTGTAAAGATTGAATAAATCCCATGAGAAGACACATCCTTGCCTGAACCCACTTTCTATTTTTATGATTTAACTGAGTTCATTTTCCATCCGTATGCTGACGGTTTGCTTCCAGTATAGATCCTAGGTGCCAATGTATAGCAATCTGCAAATATCCAAAAATGTGCTGCATTGGAAAGAAGACAAGAAAAGCAAATTTGTAAGATTCAAGCTAGGCTATGAATCGATAATTACCAGGATGAAAAATTTATTTGTTTTCTACAGCTCATAAAGCTTTTTTCAGGTTATTTGAAGCAAGCAAATATTTTTAAATTGTAAAATCGTTTTTGAATAATAATTATTTACTGATACAAGTCCTTCTAATAAACCCATAGGTATAGGTAGAAGAGAGGGGTATTTGCACATTAGTTAATATAACGGAACTGACTGGTATTAAAAATCATCTCTCTCTTTCACTCTCTCCCTCTCATCGTCATCATCATCGCATTCAAGATAATATATTTGGTATTACCAAACAATCACACATCTAGTTACTAACCAGGCTTGACGTTGCTTAACTCCAATGTTTGAACAATATATGTGGATAAAATGTTAAATGGATTTTCTGCTAGTTTTTATAATTATGTATTTATCTATAATCGTATAGTCCAGCTCATAAAAAAGTGGATTTCTGAATTCGATTTTCAAAGCTCGTAGAAATCTGTTTTTGACGCAGCACAATCTTTCAAGTCTCCAATCTGCTTTCACTTAGCAGGGTAGGTATCTAAACTTATTTATAAATGGAACTTTGTCTCTGTGTGTGTCTGTGCCTGTGTGTATGTGTGTGTGTGTACGTTATAGACTCCGAAACGGCTGAACCGATTTTCTTGAAAATTTACACAGTTGTACTATAAGCGTCTGCGAGTGTTCTTAGCTAGGTTTTGTGTCGAGTTACCCCCGATAAATATCAAAAAACAATAATCGAAAAATCGGGTTATAGAAGGAGTGGTCCGATTTTAATCAAATTTGATACACTCATATACAAAGACATAAGAAACGATATTCAGACGTTTCAAGGTTGCCGTTCTTACAATGGTGCAGAAAATCGATAATATATATATATATATATATATATATATATATGTGTGTGTGTGTGTGTGTGTGTGTATATATATATATATATATATATAAGGCAAGATGTTTGCCTGTGTGTCTGTTTATCTGCCTGTATGTCTGTATTTTTTCAGCCCTTTTATTTTAGTTTTTGCATCGGATTTGGCTCTAAGTAGGTATAATTGTAGTTTTTAGTCTCAGCCATGATACCATTTACTCAGAGGCCTTATTTAGCCTTCAAAATTCAGTTTACAACGAAAAAACTTATTTGATATCGATACCAGGAAATCAAAATTTAACTTACATCCATTCATTTTTCTTTCAGTCTACGGTTTCGCTTTAACTGGAAACAACTATTGCTTTTTAGTCTTTCGTGCCAACGTGAAAAGAGTGTGAGCTCCAGGACCATGGATTAGTTTTAAAGCTTTCATTACACCCGAGCAACGCCGGGCTATACTGCTAGTCTATAGATACTACAGGTAGCCTCTCTTTTTCGGAAGTTTGGTTAAAGCCACTACAGTTGAATGTAAAACATTCATTAATACTGTTTTATCCCGTTATCCTACTAATGTGGAACAGACAAGCATTTATATGGAAATCAAACATATATTATATGAAAAAATTACTGAACGCTCACAGAAAACACTTTAAATAACTTATCTCTATACCTCCTTGCTTCAACGACGGAAGTAAAATTTTGAGTTGTTCTTTGAGTAATACTGGATTGTACGATGACGGCATTAATGACGGCATTAATGACTGATGTGGCCCTGGGAAAAACGTCACAAGAAAACTCGGACACGGTATACGGTTAGAAACAATATTATATTACAAAATCGGAACAGTGTACAGTGGAAATAGAGTATAATAGTACTTAGCACCGGAAAGGCGTACTAACAAATGAGTATCGTAACTGCTGCTACTTACTACTACCCTAGAGAGTAGATAACTCCGCGGTATTCATGTAGTCCGGTAGAATTCATATTAGTGTGTAGGTAATTCCCCACAACAATGAGCCATTTTCCAGTTATACAGTTTTGTTTAAGGACTCTAAGTTCTTCTTAACCAGAAATGTGTCCTTACAAAATTACAGCAGTATTCATTATAATCATTATAACTTTGTAAATCTTTGCAGAAATATCATGCAAAAATGAAACACACATTTTTTTTCCTACAAATTAAAAGTAATTCTATGGTTTAAACCATTTCATCTAAAGAAAAAATAACGTTCTATATTCAAATATCGAGAAACCACTACAGGAATCAAAATACATCTGTTGTTTTTTCTGCATTTTTTTCTGTTTGTTTTTTTTATCGTAAACATGTGGCTTTCTCAGCAATTCGTTCCTTTAGTTTATCCAGCTTTTAACAAGATTTTACAATTTAGGGGAAAAAAGGGTTTTAAATAGATGACTGTAAGAAGTGTGTACAAAGTGTTTACAAATAGCCCCAATTAAGAGATAGTGTGAATTGAATTGTGACTCAACACTAGAAATCTATAATTTTTATTTTTACGATAAAAAATATTCTCTCATTATGTTTGCCATATTGTATGTTTCATTTGTTTCATAAAGAAAACTTGAAAAAATTAGGATCGATAAGTTAAATGGCGGGGTGGAGGGTAGTCTGCTAAAGTTGTAGTTGTTCTGATCTGTCTTTCAGAATCACGTGTTTCCCATTGAACCGGTTTCCAAAAAGAAGGAAAAGCAATTACTCGTCTACTGTTTCTAGGTTTTAACAGACCTGGATCTAATTAATTCAGGGTGGTTCCAAACTAAACACACCAATTTAATAAGGAGAGGACCATCTGGAATCAATCTGCACATTTAAAAAGTGGCAAAAGAAAAAAGTAATTAAAATCCAGTCAGAATTAAATTTTGTGCAAAAGGCTGATCTATTTCATTGGAGATTTTCTAAACCAAATCTATTACTAAGTACTGATTCCACCTGAATTTTTGTAAGAGTTTATAAACTTTAAATTATGTGTGAAATGTACAAAATTTTATTCAAGTTTTTAAGAGTGACATTTTAAAAGTATAAGTAAAGTACATATAAATATCATAGCTGATGCAAAAGTTTCATCGCCCTCAGTCTCTGATAGAGGGATCTCCACTCTATATATCAATTTTCATTAATGTTATGGTGGCATCACCCATTACAACGGATTGAACTCTTCCTACAAATACATATACTTCATCTTACCAGATAAGCGATGGGAGTAAGAGATCCGCAGTAGATCAATATAAGCAGATCAGCGGAGAGCGATAGGTAAAGAGAGCCAAGACTGCTACCGTACGGCTATTGCGAGTCCCAATTAATGTATTACTTTCTAACCCGTATTTGTTCATCCTATTAACAGAGTTCCACGTATTTGTATTTTGCTGTTTCATATATATATATATCGTTATTTCTTATTTTGGTTGTTGTATTATTTCTTGCTGGACTTCTTAACCGGGTCCTAGATAGATAGATAGATAGATAGATAGATAGATAGATAGATAGATAGATAGATAGATAGATAGATAGATAATGAACAGGCTGAGATAGATAGATAGATAGATAGATAGATAGATAGATAGATAGATAGATAATGAACAGGCTGAGATAGATAGATAGGTAGATAGATAGATAGATAGATAGATAGATAGATAGATAGATAGATAGATAGATAATGAACAGGCTGAGATAGATAGATAGATAGATAGATAGATAGATAGATAGATAGATAGATAGATAGATAATGAACAGGCTGAGATAGATAGATAGATAGATAGATAGATAGATAGATAGATAGATAGATAGATAGATAGATATGGACAGACTGAGATATAGGGTGTGACATAAATTGTTGTCTAAATTACGCTAAAGGTGAAAATAACACTGACATCTCATTTGTGAAAACTGATTTTGCATTTGTTTTTATAGATGTACATCTCAGAGCCTAGAATATTCAGATGACATTTACTGTAAGGAGATTCATCCTTTACTATTATTAGAAGGTTTCACATTATTATTATTCGTCATGGTGGCATCACCCATTAAAACGGATTGAACTCTTCCTACAACTACATATACTTCCCCTCACAAGAGGTGGCAGATCGAGAGATCAGGGAGATCAAAAGCTCAGAGAGTGAGAGATCCGTGTTTAATATATATATATCGTTATTTCCTATTTTGGTGTTTGTATTATTTTCTTGCTGGACTTCTTAACCGGGTCCACGACAATTAGTTAGTTTTCATTAAAATATAACTTTTATTATAACTTAATTATGTACAATAATGGATTATACGCAATATAAAATATATTCAACAAGAAAAAATTGCAATAAACACAATGTACCTAAATAAAAATCAGAGATGTCATAATAGACTATTCCATCTTTAATAAATGGACAATATTTTGCGGCACATGGACTTGAGACTTTTCTTCTTAAAAAGCTGAATAAATTTAACATTTTAACACATTTAATATTATGGATAAAAAATAGTTAATTTTCTATAGAGCTTTTTCGAGACTTAGCATGTACAAATGTATTCATGACTTCATTGCAGTTATCGAGCGTATTCATTTTCAATGAAAAGTATTGCTAACCCAGATATCTTTCATCTCTTTGTAGATCACATTTTTTTAAAAAGTTTTAGTTTTGTAAAACTTATTCCGGCACTTGCAAGTCAGTGGTACAATAAGCAATATACGCAACGCAATGTACAAGTTCAGATATGTATCAACTAAATGATTGCAAAAAAATATAATCTAAAAATGACGTGCAATTTTTAGCTCACTTTTTATATTCCTGATCTTTAATTCACGTTGCAGAATTGAGGCAAATTTCGTGGGGCAATTCTTTTCTCATTCAACGCCATCCATTTTTAGTGGAATCGTTTACAATTGTCGTCCGACTTTTCACTCTTCACTGCATTCAAACGTGAAACTGAATTATGAATGAATTTATGAATGAATGAATTTACATATAAATTACCCAGAATTAATTGAAGACACATCTTGGTCGACAAGAAAGAAAAAAGGGCAAGTACAAAAGTGCTCAGTAAAAAAATTTTTCAAAATAAAATATACTTCTCGGAATCTTTATTTCGGCAATATTGAGTGATTTAAAGTTTAATTAAAGTGATTCAAACAAATAGTTCTTTACATTTAAAAATCAAAAAAATGCATTTTTAACACAGAGGTAGCTATTTATTTAAGCTGGTAACAGGTTGATGGCTTGTCTAAAAGTCAGAAGTTTATCTAATTATTTCTACGGTGAATATCTGTATAATTTTTTGAGCAATATAACGTGAGCGATGTTTTTTATATAATTTTTAACTACCCAATAATCTTAAAACTGTATGAAACATCATTTAATCTAATGTTTTATTGAATTCTTTTGTATTTTATCCTTGAATTTTCTCCAGTTATAGCTATTATTCATTGATCATGTCGTGTATGAACGTCCGGACTTATAAAATTCGGCACGTTTATACACATACAACTTTTTAAAAATATATTTGTGGTTATTAGATTGCGATAAGCTATTCCATATATGATTGTTAGATATGTTTTTTAATAAATAACAATATGAGCTAACCTCTACAAATTAGGGCATAATTTTAAAAGATTTAAAACTTTACACGATATAGTTAATTATTTAAATCAAACAATTCTTCTAAAAATCTATTATTCATGAAAATTATTTTAAGACAATAATGTCTATAATATATCTTATTCATATAAACCTATATCTAAACTTATTTATAAATGGAATGTTGTCTCTGTGTGTGTGTGTGTGTGTGTGTGTGTGTGTGTGTGTGTGTCCGTTACCTATAGACTCCGAAACGGCTGAACCGATTTTCTTGAAAATTTACACAGTTGTACTATAAGCGTCTGCGAGTGTTCTTAGCTAGGTTTTGTGTTGAGGTACACCCGATAAATATCAAAAATCGATAATCGGAGAAAATCGGGTTCGATTTTAATCAAATTTGATACACTTCACATAAGAAACGACATTCAGAAGTTTGAAGGTTGCAATTCTTACAATAGTGCAGAAATTTTGATATCGATACCAGGAAATCAAAATTTGACTTATGTCCATTCATTTTTCTTTCAGTCTACGGTTTTGCTTTAACTGGAAACAACTATTGCTTTTTAGTCTTTCGTGCCAACATCAAAAGAGTGTGAGCTCCAGGACCATGGATTAGCTTAAAGCTTTCATTACACCCGAGCAACGCCGGGCTATACTGCTAGTTTGTATATATGTATATCTTATTCGTATGAACAATTAAACACTTTTCTATTTAAATAATGTTTTAAATTTACTACAATTTTTATTTTACGTTTTAAAGCAGATTTTCTGTAACTGGAGTCCTGTTATACAAAAAAAACTTAAGGATTTAAATTCTCGAGGGAGTTATTCTTTTAACCAAAATAAATATCAAGCGTGACAAATTTAATTTCTCAAAATTTTATAAAATTAAAACAAGCGGTTAGAATAACAGATGTAAAAACATTTTTAACAAAATTTTCTAAAAATAAAACATTTCCAAAATAATTTTATTAATTTCTGAATCTTTAATATCTGACAATTATTTCATTTTTGCAAGAATTTCTAAATAAATGTTTTTCACTGTAAAATGACACTAAAATTTCGAATGTCTTAAACAGAATAGAAAAATATAATTTAATAATAAAGTCCTTTAGGCTTTCCTCTAATAACATAAAGGTTATAACGATAAAACTAAACATCACTCAATAAGCCCCGGGACTGACATATAGATAGCACCATTAATAAAAAGTCTTTATGGTTTTATGAACTACTAACTTTCAAATGGCTCTTAACAAAAGTTGGGCTCAAACGGATTATTAATTTCCAAATTACAGTTATTTAAGTAAAGTTACTATTGCAAATTTTCAAAACAATGGAAATATCTGAATTTCGTAGTGATAAAGCATTGCTTTCTGATAGAAAAATACTGTTTAAGCAAAGTAATTGCTTGATAAATGTTATTCAGAATCTGCTTCTTCGGAAAGAACGGGTAAGAGGTGGTATGCTGACATTAAACGCTATCGTACAAACACAAACGTTGCTGAACGCTCAGGTAGCCGAAAATCAGCAGTTGTCCCGGAAAAGACCAAAGAAATCCACAAACTAGTTTTGGCTGATCGTAAATTGAAGTTGCGTGAGATAGAAAAGAAATTGACCATATCAGAAGACGATGTATTCACCATTCTGCATGAACATCTGTCAATGAGAAAACTGATCAAAGTGGGTGCCGCGTTAGCTCACAGTCGATCAAAACAACAACGTGTCGAAGATTCAGAGCGTTGTTTGCAATTGATTCAACGCAGCAAGAAAGAAGTTTTAGCGTAAACTTGTGCCATTGAAAAAAACATGGATTGACCACTTCACTCCGGAGTCAAATCGGCAGTCAACTGAGTGGACAGAAGCAGGTGAAAGCCGGCCAAAGCGACCAAAGACAAAAACATCAGCAGATAAGGTTTTGGTGTCTGAATTTTTGAATGTGCAAGCTATGTTGTTCATCAATTACTTTGAGAAAGACGAACCATCAATAGCAAATATTATATAGTATTATTGGTGCGTTTGAAGGGAAAAATCACTAAAAAACGGCCACAAATGAAGAAGAAAAAGGAATCTTTCACCAAGACAACGCACCGTGTCACTAGTCGATCGAAACAATTTCAAAATTATATGAATTCCACTTTGAACTGCTTCTGCATTCACCCTATTCTTCAGATCTGGCCCCCAGCGTCTACTAGCTGTTTGCAGACCTCAAAAAAGTCTTCAGAGAAAGAGATTTATTTCCATTATAGAAGTGACTAGCAGTATAGCCCGGCGTTGCTCGGGTTTAATGGAAGCTTTAAAACTAAGCCATGGTTCTGGAGTTCAGACTAAGCCAAAAGAATATTTGTGCGAAGTTTGGTGAGAATCGGATACAAATTATGGATTTGTATAAAGGACATACAGACAGATAAACAGACACACACACAAACATTTTGCCTTATATATATATTATAGATTTTCTGCATTATTCTAAGAACTGCAACCTTGAAACTTCTGAATATCGTTTCTTATGTCTTTGTCTGTGAGTGTATCAAATTTGATTGATTAAAATCGGACTACTCCTTCTATAACCCGATTTTTTCAATTATCGATTTTTGATATTTATCGGGGTACCTTGACACAAAATCTAGCTAAGAACACTCGGAGACGCTTATAGTACAACTGTGTAAATTTTCAAGCCGTTTCGAAGTCTGTAGGTAACGGACACACACAAACAGACACACACACATACACAAACAAAGTTCCATTTATAAATAAGTTTAGATAGATAGCTATCAGAAACTGAGGCGTATTTTGAGAACAAAAGCAAATCGTTCAACAAAAAAGACATCAAATTGTTAGAGAAGCATTAGAATCAGTGTATCACCCTAGAAGGAGACTATGTTGATGAATAAAATCGGATTTTGCCTAAAAGTTGTTGTTTTATTAGTTAGGCTCGGGATTTATTTAGTGATGTGTTATGTTTTCATTAACTTTTGGGAATTTTTCCATTATGGTATCCTCATTTGTTGAAGAAATCTGTGAAAAAACCTACTTCTTAAATTAATATCATTTTATTCAAATTTAAACTTCCGACAGATAAAATAAATAATGACTAGCATCCACAAAAGAAAAGAAAACACTTTTTTCTATGCAGAAGCGACGTCGATGATTTTAAAGCAAAGGTTTCATGGAAGTGTTTCCCTTCAGTTTGTCAGTGAAAGTAGAAAGAAAATTTCTCTAAGACTAGGAAATAAAAACGTGGCAATTCCAATATCCAATAATACCGTCTTTTATTCTTCTCTAATTGTGATTAAATATAAAGTTTCAAACATCAATAAATTTCTTCCAGCCATTAAGTTAAAACTATTTTTACAAATCCAAAATTGAAAGGCTTAATGTAAATGATTTAAAATTAAGAGTTTTAAAATAATTTTATTCTTCTGATGTTAAACTGCACATCTTTTTTTACTATGTAAACTTATAAGAGACTTATCATTAAAAGTCACATCTTTCAAGTTACATATTTCCCCTTACAAAACATTAACTTGTGTTATATCATGTTTTAATCGCCATACTTCCAGATATGTAAAAACTGATTAATAGCAAGAGCTGTCATTGCCCATTTAAAAAGACAACGATTAAGACCTTTTGATAAAGTATTCTAAGTATTATTTGTTCCGAATCAGATTAATTTAACTTTAAATTTGCTAATTTTTCAAAAATAAAAATGTCACAGATGTATATTTTATTTTTGCAAGATTTTTAAAACCAACTTTTGTTTACAAATATATCGATCGCTCGAAAATGACCGAAATGTTTTTTTAATTTTTAAAACACAACATTTTATATTTCAATCACTATAATTTTTGTTTGAAATATGCAAGGGTATTTAGGTTATTGGAAATAGTAAATTTACTCATTCAGCTTCATGTAAGATGAAATTGAATCTTCAAAAAAAAGTTTTTATTTGTTATAATTTAATTTAAAACTTAGGTATAAAAAATGAATAGAGGTACTTAGTGTAATATTACGTAACTCAGTTTTTCCGGTAAAAAGAACTCACTAATTTCGTAATTCTTGCAAAAACATAAATAATTGTCGGATTTTAATTAAACTTTCAAGACATTTTTACAAATGAATGGAATTCTCTTTGAAATTATTATTTTTAGAAAATCTTGGTAAAAATATTTTTATATCTGTTACTCCTTTTCCAAGTAAATTCCTGAAATTTCAAGAAATTATATTTTGCAGAATAAAGGTGTTTTATTGGTTAAACGCAAGACTCATTGGGGAATGTAAATCATCTTTTATTTTTCAAACATTTTGCTTTTTTCCAAACATCGTCTCTGAATAATAAAATAATAACACAATAAAAGTCTAACCTTATTTAGTTAGATAAGCTTGTAATTGCTTTTATAAAAAATATATATTAAGAACATTAAAGGCTGAAGGAAAAAGATTCGATGAATAATGAACTTTTAAAAGAATTATTTTAATCTTTTTCTTTTCTAATTATACTAATTTATAGAATTTCAAAAATGTTTTTTGAAATAGTACAAAGTCTTGTAGCGGTTAGGTTATTAAATGATTAAATGCAGACTATATTTACTAATCAAAAATTGAAAACTTTAATACAAATTTTTGAGCCATCGCATTTTTAAAATAATTTTTAATTTGTTTTATTTTTGTGTATTTAAAGTTTTTTGTATGGTAATTTCTGTGTGTGCATTAATCGTCTGTTTCACGGTTTTTTTCCCTTACAAGAAAAAATTTGGACAATTATGTCAGTTCTGGTTACCATACATTAACTTATCTCGCCAGCTGTCTGTCATCACACGTTAATCATTTACGGTATAGATTAACGATCAACGCTCCGGGATTAGGAAACAATTTTATACTAAATTTCATGCTATAAATAAGTGATACTTATGATGATAATCAAATTAATTTAAGTTTGTTAATTTTCCAAACATAACATGTCACAGATGTATATTTTGTTTTAACAATATTTTAAAACCGAGAATTAACTTTGTGACAGATGTGTCGATCGCTATCTTATCAACATTTGCTTTATTTACCTACATTTACCTACATTTAAAGGTTTTGCAAAAATAAAATATACGTTACTGATACTCTATTTTAAAAAAATTAGCAAATTTACAGTAATATTAATCGGATTTGCAGCAAATATTACTTTTTTACTGCCTGTAATATAGTACACAAGCATTTCTTAATCACAGGTGCTATTTGATTAGTGACAGTTGGGCCTGTCAAAAACTTTAAGCATAGTTGATCAGTATTGACATAAATTTATGTAACCTAAGTGAACGTTTCGGTTTTGGTTTTTAAGTACATAATAAAATTCAATTTGAACGTAATTATTTCAGCAATTATCTAATATTTAATAGAATTTTCGTTAGCAATTATCTAATATTTTGGTAAAATTTTATGCACTTACTTTTGAAGATACATTCTGAAAAATTAAAACTGAAATAGTATATAACTTTCTTTAAATTTATTTTAAAATTTAATAACTGAGAGAATTAAATTATATAACATGACAAAGACAACTAAATAATTTATATGGCGCGTATGACCTACCATAAAAAAATAAAAAACATATCTACACAGAAAAAATGTTTTCATTACTTTAAAAACTTTGGTGCGTGAAGATTTGTATTTAACTTATCAATTTTGTATTAGTAAATATAATTTTCATTCATTAAATTAATAACATTAAAGGCATCGTAATTGGAAAAAAATTTTCAAAGATTTTCAAAAGTTTAGAAATTATTTTAATTAAAAACAAAATTGGAAACAATTATTGTAAAACTTTGTTATTGATCGAAAAAATTTCCTCATCCTAATATGTTATTCTGAATATACATTGTTTATAAAAGTAATTAAAAGTTTATCTACAGATAAAATGGCATATTTTATTGCATTTTTGTTTTCACTATTTGGAGCAGGTTTTCAGAAAAGAAGCAACTGTTTAAAAATAAGAGGTGATTTATAGTTTTTAATGTGTCCTAGATTTAACTAATAAAACAATGTTTCGGCACGGTAGTCAATTTTTCGAAGTTTCAAGAAATTAGTTGGAGGTGGGGTAGCATATATATAAAAATAATATTTTTCCCAAGATTTCATAAAAATAATATTTCAAAAGTAATTTCTGTCTTTTGTGAATAAGTCCTGAAAGTTTCATTAAAATTCGACCATTATTTGATTTTTGTAATTATTCCCAAATTAATCTGTTTTTTACAGGAAAAAATGAGTTGTGTAATATTACGTTTTTTATTGGTTGTCTCTAGTAAAATATCATCACCCACTGATGAAGAAAAACAAGATTTCTAATCAACATTTTTAACGTGTTGGGATTAAACAGTTTAATAAAATAATTAAAAAATAGTTTGGTCTTTCTTCTTAATAATAACATAAACATTTGGACGATAAAACTGTTTTTATTAAATTTGAGGAATATCGTGTTATGCTGTTTTACAGCGAATGAGTGGAGGTACCTACATTTAGATTCATTAGTCATTCTTCCTGTTTAAATTGAGAAGGCTACTTAGATGTGCGATGTGGTACAGTGGATGTCGGCTGGGAGCTGGGTTCGAATTCCAGTTGAATCCATTGTATTCACTTACGCGCAAATACCCTTGGGAAAGGTATTATTCCGTCTATTCCTTCCAGTTATGGGTTAAATAGCAGAACAGATTGGGTTCTATAACCTTGGTCGGCAACCAGTCTACCGCAGAAAGCAATGGCAACCTACAGCGGGATAATCTTCTGCCCAGTCAGCCATGTCTCTTTCGAGACATGATCGCCCAAGCGTGTATAACGCATGGCACTTAACTGACTGACTGAATATAATTGTTTGAATCATGATTAAGGCTTCTACTGGTCATAAAGTGAGGGATTGGTTTTCTATTGTTATAAAGTAATAAACTGATCCCCCACTAATTACTACATAATAATAGAATACATCTCTTCTCCCTCTACCTAGGAGTCAAATAGCAGGACAGATTGGGTTCTATAACCTTGGTCGGCAACCAGTCTACCGCAGAAAGCAATGGCAACCTACAGCGGGATAATCTTCTGCCCAGTCAGCCATGTCTCTTTCGAGACATGATCGCCCAAGCGTGTGTCACGTATGGCACTTTAACTGACTGACTTAGACTTAATACAGATCTACTGGAATGCCATTCATAATGGTAAAAAAAATCCCTAAAGATGAGACATTTTTTTCATTTTATTAATTTTAATCATTTCAGCCAATGAAATGTCATAATACAAATAATACACAAAGGGGTCACTGGAGGTGAAAGAAATTAAGAAGACATTAGAAGGAACGAAAATGGGATAAACCTCTACTCCTGTTAACAAGGCGAGGAAGTAAGTTCTATACCTTTTCAACTTCAGGTTGATTAATCCATTTTGAAGTTGATTAATCCATTTTGAAGTTGATTAATCCATTTTGATATTGACTGATTTATTTTGAAGTTGATTAATTCATTTTAGAGTTGGTTAATTTTTTACCTGAAAATAAGTCCATTTTGAAGTTGATTATCATTTTGAAGTTGAAAAGGTATAGTCCTATTATTTAATAATTGTTTCTCGTTATTTTCAATCAAGTCAATAAAGCTCTTCAGAAGGAAGAGGTTTACTGAGGGTGAGAGAAAAATAAAAGAACAAGAATTAAGAGGAGAGGAAATACCAATTGACATTATATTTACATTATTAATATCAAAGTTTACTGTAAAGCAAGAATCAGGAAGATAGTTTCACAAACAGTCAGTTTAGGTGCCATACGTGATACACGCTTGGGCGATCATGTCTCGAAAGAGACATGACTGACTGGGCAGAACATTATCCCGCAGTAGGTTGCCATTGCTTTCTGCGGTAGACTGGTTGCCGACCAAGGCTATAGAACCCAATCTGTCCTGTTATTTAACCCATAACTGGAAGGAAGAGACGGATTAATACCTTTCCCAAGGGTATTTGCGCGTAAGTGAATACAATGGATTCAGCTGGAATTTGAACTCGGCTCCCCGGTTTCTCGTTCCGAGTCGATATCCACTGTACCACAACACACAAACAGGAAGAGCAGTAAATGAGCTCAGAAGATTTACAAAATTAGAAAGGAGTGCAAGACAAGGATCTCTCTACTCACCAGATTTATTCAATCTATACAGTAAGCCAATTTCAAGAAAACTAGAAATCCTGCTATGATTCACCATGACGGCATGTATGTTAACAATATAAGATATTCAGATGAGACAATGTTGATAGCAGACACGGAAAATCTCCTACAGGTGGTAGCAAAGGAAATCGAGAAGAAGGGACTAAACATAAACTAGGAGAAAACTGAATGCATGGTCATCAGCAAAAAGAGGTGCCCAAAATGCAAATTAGAGGTAGCTATACTAAAATCAAACAGGTACAGAAATTTGAATACCTGGAAAGCTTTCTAACAGAGGAAGGAAATTGCGATATTAATGTAATATAATAATCTGGCCCCATCCGAGGAAAGGCTGATGCAAGCGGGGGTTGTTTTCCGGTCGTTGAAAGGAACGGATGTTTGTTTGACCTTATTTCCGGCAGTAGCGGAAATGGCTACAAGAGGCAGACAGAACAGGTGTCTCTGAGAATTACGTGGGCGTGCGTGGGCGAGGCAAAATCCGGAAGTACCGGTTTGGAGATTATAAAAGACCTCGACGCACGGATTTCAGAGAGACGCAGAGAGACAGAGGCAGACGAGAGAGCCGGACCAGACCAGAGGAGCAGCAGATACGACGACACTCCCTCGTCAACCCGTCAACCCTTAGAAGAGCGCTCTCTCGCTCTCTGTTCCCTAGGCTACACGGTTCATCGTCATTAATAAAAATACAACTCATATTTTTTATATATATGCGTGTTTGTTGTATATTGCTATATAACATTAAGATCCGAATTAAGAGACAAGAAAATGTCATTGGAAACAAAGGAAAGATTACTGAACTGCGACGTCATATTTATCCTCCTGTATGTCGGTGAATACTCGACAGTCTCCTCAAAGATTAAGAAGAGACTGGTGGCAACAGAAAGGTAGATGGACACTGAGGATACTATGGACGGAACGTATGGATAACGACGACGTTTAAGAAAATGGAAACAAAAAGGAAACTTATACTTAACATCAGGAAGAGGCAGTTCAAATTTTAAGAAAAAGTAATGAGGATGTGCGTTGTGGAACAGTGGATATCAGCTCGGAACGAAAAACCGGAGAGCCGAGTTCGAATTACAGTTGAATCCATTGTATTCACTTACGCGCAAATACCCTTGGGAAAGGTATTAATCCGTCTCTTCCTTCCAGTTATGGGTTAAATAGCAGGACAGATTGGGTTCTATAGCCTTGGTCGGCAACCAGTCTACCGCAGAAAGCAATGGCGACCTACTGCGGGATAATCTTCTACCCAAAGTCTGTATCACATATGGTACTTAACTGACTGATTGAATATAATAGTTAGAATCATGATTAAGACTTCTACTGGTCATAAAGTGGGGGATCGGCTTTTTCTATTGTTATGAAGTAATAAACAGATCCCCCACTAAATACTATTTAATAATATAATACATCTCTTCCTCCTCTAGCTATGAGTCAAATAACAGGACAGATTGGATTCTACAGCCTTGGCTGGCAACCAGTCTACCGTAGAAAGCAATGACAACTTACTGGGGGATAATATTCTGCTAAGTCAGTTATATCTCTTTCGAGACATGATCGCCCAAGCGTGTATCACGTATGGAACTTAACTGATGAGGAAGAACGGCTTGGATAAAATGATACTCACAAGATGGAGAGACGGACAGAAACACTTGAAGGATTTTATTGTAACTAATAAATCTGATGTATTCATGAGAATCAAGTGATTTGTTCCGGCAAATAATTGTACTTTTAATGGCTTAACTCTTATTCCGGAATGGATCCGGTTACAGTAGAATAATCTAATGACAGATTTAGATTATCACGAATGATTGAACGTGTTATTTTTTTAAAAATAAATTGAAGTGAATTATATTCTTTCTATAGATGATATAGTCGGGTAGATAGATAGATAGATAGATAGATAGATAGATAGATAGATAGATAGATAGATAGGTGGTGAACAGGCTGAGTAGATAGATAGATAGATAGATAGATAGATAGATAGATAGATAGTGAAAAACCTGAGTAGATAGATAGATAGATAGATAGATAGATAGATAGATAGATAGATAGTGAAAAATCTGAGTAGATAGATAGATAGATAGATAGTGAAAAAGCTGAGTAGATAGATAGATAGATAGATAGATAGTGAACAAACTGAGTAGATAGATAGATAGATAGATAGATAGATAGATAGATAGATAGATAGATAGATAGATAGATAGATCCAACATTTCCTAACGCTTCGAGAGTATATCATACGGAGCTTTCATCTTGTTCAATCCTCTGGGTGGAACAGGCCTCCATTCGAGATTCAAATTTCATTAAAAAATTAACATCAAGAAAAGAGTCATTCGAATTCACATCTTGTTGCACAACAATTAATTAATATTAATCAATATTAATCTCTACATCAACAATGCATACAATATCCCGTCTCAATTTCCCTTCCACTCAGGTACAATTCGCCGTTGCCCTTGCTTTTGCACAAATACTCTTTGAAAGAAATGAATTCATACCTTCCTCCAACTATGGGTTCAATAGCAAAACGTTCTAGTGTGACACTGCAGTGTGGCTGGCCCTCAATTCGCCCGGCAGCAACCAGTTGTGATGCCGCACAGGGCACGGTAGCCCTTATGTGACGCTCGTCCTCGCCGACGGTCGTGACGATCCCAGTTGTGACACTGCCACTGCGGCGATCCCATCCGATGATGTCGCCACAAAAGCTGGACTGCAGGACGTCTTTTGCAACAACGGACCACTGTCCCACGTTGTGATTAGATCCCAGAAGCGTGTAATTTCAATAGTCGTCCCTTTTAGTCAGTCCAGACACTGGTGTACACTTGTAGGTTGAAAAATAAAAATAAACACGGCACCAAAAAAAAAAAAAATTAATAAAATAAATGACCGTAGTCGAACACGCCTGGAGAGCTACGTAGAATGTCTTTATATAAAGAAAAAACAATGTCTGTCTTTTCCCAAGAATACAGTTGTTGAAAATGATATACAATCGTCGAAAATGATTTTTACAACGGAAAGAGAAAGTTCGCCAAAAGCATCAAAGCTTCTAATCGTTAATTGAAATGCTTACTCTAAATTTCGTTAGCGTTGAAATGTACTTCTAAAACAGCAAGGTTCTTTCGGGTTCTTGACGGAATCTGACGGAATGAGCCGAATCGGAGCGGCCACTGGCGGAGTGTGTGGGGGTGCTGACGGCGGTGGCACTCTGTCCAAAATCTGAACAATTAACTCTCCAACTGCATTTTTTCGTGTCGAGCATCTATTTTTATAACTAATTTCGATCCTCTCTGGGGATCCGGCCGGCCCACAGTCTTCGGCCAATGAAAATCGGTCTTCGCCCACTCGATTTACGGATGTCTTTAGCTCAACGAATGAGATTTTGCCAACTCACATCGGAGCTTGATTCTATTTTAGATTCGCACGGATCCAAATGTACTCACCAGCGGCTCTGACCTTGGGTGACCTTATCAAATCACTCTGACACTTGATGGTACTAAAATTATTTTTTTTCTAAGCTCACATCGCGTGACGCAATAAAACAATAATAATATCACCAATATCAATTTCTCTCTCCGTTGTTTTACACCAACCAAAGAAAAGTATCCCCGCGGGAGAAGGGAAAGCATCACCGCGTGAGGTCACACTAGCCCTGTTTGACAACAATTATAAGTGAATGATATGTTTAAAACCAAAACCAGTTTGGCATGTGATTAGCAACCTACTACAGGATAAAACCTACTTGATACTACAGGATACAAATTCTATATCATCCAACAGTTAATTAAATTACACAAAGTAAAATTGCACACCCGTAAAATCGGATTCAAACGACTAAAAAGATTTTGGAAAATCCCAGACCAAAGCAAATTTCACAAGTCACTGTGAAAAGTAAAATTCTGGATCCTAATTGGATAGGAAATAGAAAATTGATATGTGACGTTATTCAATTTTTTTTCACACCTAAAAAAGAAAATGCCTGTTACATGATAAATTTCACGACTGATGAGTAGTGAAATTTAATGAATCAGGCATAAGAGTGGTTAGCTAACAGACTTTCTGGTAATCTAACAAAAGAAATTTAAAGAAGCTGACCCGGACTTAAGGGCGCGTCACATATTGATTCTACCTCTTCTTCGTTTTCCATCCAAGCCGCCAAAGAAAACAGCAACAACAGCAGGACAATCTGTCTGCGATAAGTGCATTTCTTTGTTTCACCTACTTTTTCACCCTGTTGCCAACCTACCGAAAAAGGGAAAGGAACATAAGACTTTACATTCTGCTACTATCAACCATGAACACTAAACTTCTATAGGACATTTTAAATACTTATATTTCATTTTGCAAATCAATTACATACATTTTTTCATCGAACATTCTTCTTCTTCATACACATTTATGTAAATATTCAGCAAAGAAAATTTCATTTATTTTTTCAACATACAACTTCCAACGTTCTGATATCTAAATTCTGGGGACTTCGGTTGTATTTGGCACAAGACCAATTTACCAAGCATCAGCGAGGCCCCTACATTACTGACCCCACAGCGACAACTCCAAGCCTGCTGTTGCTATGACCCTATACTCCACAGATGACTCTCCAGAACTTGAAGCTACTACTATTTAAGAAACAAAATATTTTATTACAGTCTATATCGAATTTATACAAGATAAGTATTGTTTCACTGTATTTTTAACTTTTAGATGTAAACTGCAACTGGCGTTTGTTGTATAACTCGCACGACACAGACAAAATGTTTCGGCACACTGTGCCCAACTTACCTAACAAATGACCAGAGACTCGGAGAAGACAATTAAATGACCAGGTATAAGATTGTCGATAACTTTAGGTCCTGTCAAGAGGAGTATACCTCGACACGCTGTTGTATTAACAAATTTTTTTTTCAAAATTTACTATGCTTAGGTTAGACTGACACGGATTTATGATTGCGAAGTAGACGGCGAAACTGCAATTCGGTCAACCTCTTTATTGGTGTTCGTATGTGCGTTGTACTGTAAGGATGTCGCTTCAGAACGAGAAATCAGAGAGCCAAGTTCGAATTCCAGTTAAGTTCATTGCATTCACTTCCGCGCAAATACCCTTGGTAAAGGTATGAATCCATCATTTCTCTCTCCAACTATGAGTTTAATATCAGGACAGATTAGATTCTATAGCCGTGGTTGGCAACCATTCTATCGCAGAAAGAAATGACAACCTACCGTGGGAAAATCTTCTGCTTCTCAGTCATGTATCTAAAGAGACATGATCACACAAGCGTGTATCACGGATGACACTTAACTGACTGATTAACTCTCTAGGGCCATTCGTATCATATTTGATACAGTATTTCCCTATAACGAAACATTTGGAATTTCCCTATAAGGAAACATTTGGTAATCATTGACTGAGCAGTCAGTACTGCTTTCATTTGAAATTTATAAAATATTTCTCTTAAAAAATTTTTCAGGAAAATATTTCTTTCAAGGCTTGTTTTCATACTGTATCAAATATGATACGAATGGCCCTAGAGGGTTAATATATTAAAAATCTCTTGTCTTAAATCAAGTCAAAAATTGACATGTCTGCCTTTCGCATTTAATAATGTTCAGATTTAGTTTTTTTTTATTATGGCCATAGACTAACGCTGGGACCGTCAGGGTATTTATTAGAATTCAGTGTAAGTTTTGGCAATGCCCACGTCCTTTCCAAGTACGTTACGATTATGTGTTAACTAACAATAAGACAACTAAGAATGTTGCTATATATCAAAATAAGAATTACACCAGTTGGTTGATCTTTTTTATTTCTGATAATTACGATTTTATATAGACCAAGTTAATTCTCAGATTCCATTTTAACTAATTAAGGAAACTAATATCGAAAGAGACTATGTGCATATTTCAATGTTCTAAAAGCTCAATACAAATGCAAAACATGTTACTGTGTTTCATAAACTACGCATTAAAGTAATCAAGGACCTATACTGGTAGCAGGCCGCCTGCATACGGACAGGAATGGAATTCAGCAGATATCTAAACTTATTTATAAATGGAACTTTGTGTGTGTGTGTGTGTGTGTGTGTGTGTGTGTGTGTGTGTGTGTGTGTGTGTGTGTGTGTGTCCGTTACCTATAGACTCGTTTAATTAACGATCTTTGAATGTAAAACGCAGTGGGCAAAAAAAAAGAAACAAAATAAAATAAAAACTTGTGCAATTATAACATCCGACGCGTCGTACTGTATTACATGGTACCAAACACAAGGAGTAATGGCAGGTCTAACCTTTGAGAATCTTTCTGAACAGACTTGAAATTAGATAAACACTTACATAGAAACTAAAGTGGGCAGGCCGAAGTTTCTGTGTTTATTCCCCGTTAATCTGTCATCGGAACTCCTTGACGTTTATAATCAAATGAACTAAAATAGTTTTCAGTGTTTGTTTTTTTTATAATATCTGGGCGTTTTTTTTCTTTTTGTGAATTAGACAACATAAACTTTGAAATATGAAACCATTAATCTGAAACAAGCAAACACTTTATAAACATAGCGTCACAATTAATGTTCACAGTGCAATACATCGACCGAGAGAATAAATAAATCACATTTTGATAAAGTTAATTCGGATACTTCTGATGTGTTGATAATTTTACTGAGGATAGTTTTTCGTTTGGTTTGATGCAAATATTTCAGCCTTGTATATTGTCACAAATACTAAAATAAGTCATTCGAAATTATGCACATGTTCGTTGGGCTTATATTCTTTTATTAGTTGATTCTGTCACTACGTTTTGACAGATACGATCTTCGAACTGCTTAACATTTCTAAGATGAGTCATTGTCATTTTTTTCTCGAGAGTGTCAACATTTTGGTTGTTTTCATAGCAACTTTTAAGTCGATAGATTCTGTAGACCTCCCTACGAATGTAGTTCATCCAGCTGACATTTTTGTTTAATAGATAACTTGAAATCTGGGGGATCTTATATTTTTGAAATCTGGGGGATCTTATATTTTTGAAATCTGGGGGATCTTATATTTTTGAAATCTGGGGGATCTTATATTTTTCCAAACAAAGAAAATTCTAGCATTGTGCCCTGAATTTACTCATCTTCAAAATCAAACCTATAATGTTTTTATCAGTTTTTTTTCTATAACAAAATCTGTTAAAACTATACTCTTGCCTATAAATACCAAAGTATACAACTGCCTATGCTATTATGGGATGTGCTTTGTGTTGCAGTGGATATCAACTCGGAACGACGAATCGGGGTGCAAAGTTCGAATTCCAGTTGAATTCCGTGCATTTACTTACGCACAAATACCCTTGATATAGGTATTAATTCATCTCTTCCCTCAAGTTATGGGTTAAATAATTGGACAGATTGGGTTCTATAGGCTCGGCTAGCAACCAGTCTACCGCAGAATACAATGTCAATCTACTGCAGGATAATCTTCTGCCCAGTCAATCAGGTCTCTTTCGAGACATGATCGCCCAAGCGTTTATCACATATGGCCCTCAACTGACTGACTGATGCTATGATGAAAAGCTGCTATCTTAAAGTTAGATCACCGTATCATTAGCTTACATTTCCTATTTCTATTTCTCAAAACATAACGAAAAGCATTTTTTGGACAATGAATTTCATGCGTTCCTCCGATTTGAATTCGTCAGCTATGCTTTGCCACCAAATAAAACAATTAAAATAAACTGGATAAAATGAGCCGGTATTAGAAGTAATTGTTTAGTTACCGTAAAGAATTCGTCAGCTATGCTTTGCCACCAAATAAAACAATTAAAATAAACTGGATAAAATGAGCCGGTATTAGAAGTAATTGTTTAGTTACCGTAAAGAATTCGTCAGCTATGCTTTGCCACCAAATAAAACAATTAAAATAAACTGGATAAAATGAGCCGGTATTGGAAGTAATTGTTTAGTTACCGTAAAGAATTCGTCAGCTATGCTTTGCCACCAAATAAAACAATTAAAATAAACTGGATAAAATGAGCCGGTATTAGAAGTAATTGTTTAGTTACCGTAAAGAATTCGTCAGCTATGCTTTGCCACCAAATAATACAATTAAAATAAACTGGATAAAATGAGCCGGTATTAAGTAATTGTTTAGTTACCGTAAAGAATTCGTCAGCTATGCTTTGCCACCAAATAAAACAATTAAAATAAACTGGATAAAATGAGCCGGTATTGGAAGTAATTGTTTAGTTACCGTAAAAAAGAATTTAAATCCCAGCTATGCTTTGCCACCAAATAAAACAATTAAAATAAACTGGATAAAATGAGCCGGTATTGGAAGTAATTGTTTAGTTACCGTAAAGAATTCGTCAGCTATGCTTTGCCACCAAATAAAACAATTAAAATAAACTGGATAAAATGAGCCGGTATTAGAAGTAATTGTTTAGTTACCGTAAAGAATTCGTCAGCTATGCTTTGCCACCAAATAATACAATTAAAATAAACTGGATAAAATGAGCCGGTATTAGAAGTAATTGTTTAGTTACCGTAAAGAATTCGTCAGCTATGCTTTGCCACCAAATAAAACAATTAAAATAAACTGGATAAAATGAGCCGGTATTAGAAGTAATTGTTTAGTTACCGTAAAGAATTCGTCAGCTATGCTTTGCCACCAAATAAAACAATTAAAATAAACTGGATAAAATGAGCCGGTATTAGAAGTAATTGTTTAGTTACCGTAAAGAATTCGTCAGCTATGCTTTGCCACCAAATAAAACAATTAAAATAAACTGGATAAAAAAATAACGTTATTAGAAGTAATTGTTTAGTTACCGTAAAGAATTCGTCAGCTATGCTTTGCCACCAAATAAAACAATTAAAATAAACTGGATAAAATGAGCCGGTATTAGAAGTAATTGTTTAGTTACCGTAAAGAATTCGTCAGCTATGCTTTGCCACCAAATAAAACAATTAAAATAAACTGGATAAAATGAGCCGGTATTGGAAGTAATTGTTTAGTTACCGTAAAGAATTCGTCAGCTATGCTTTGCCACCAAATAAAACAATTAAAATAAACTGGATAAAATGAGCCGGTATTGGAAGTAATTGTTTAGTTACCGTAAAGAATTCGTCAGCTATGCTTTGCCACCAAATAAAACAATTAAAATAAACTGGATAAAATGAGCCGGTATTAGAAGTAATTGTTTAGTTACCGTAAAGAATTCGTCAGCTATGCTTTGCCACCAAATAATACAATTAAAATAAACTGGATAAAATGAGCCGGTATTAGAAGTAATTGTTTAGTTACCGTAAAGGTGTCAGCTATGCTTTGCCACCAAATAAAACAATTAAAATAAACTGGATAAAATGAGCCGGTATTAGAAGTAATTGTTTAGTTACCGTAAAGAATTCGTCAGCTATGCTTTGCCACCAAATAAAACAATTAAAATAAACTGGATAAAATGAGCCGGTATTAGAAGTAATTGTTTAGTTACCGTAAAGAATTCGTCAGCTATGCTTTGCCACCAAATAAAACAATTAAAATAAACTGGATAAAATGAGCCGGTATTAGAAGTAATTGTTTAGTTACCGTAAAGAATTCGTCAGCTATGCTTTGCCACCAAATAATACAATTAAAATAAACTGGATAAAATGAGCCGGTATTAGAAGTAATTGTTTAGTTACCGTAAAAAAGAATTCGTCAGCTATGCTTTGCCACCAAATAAAACAATTAAAATAAACTGGATAAAATGAACCGGTATTAGAGTAATTGTTTAGTTACCGTAAAGAAAAAGGTTCCTTGTCGGGAATTCTACACTTTGGGGGCGTAATCTCCACAAAAAGAAGACGAAAATGTTTTAATTCCTGAGATGTTAAATTCTTTCAAGTTGTGCTTTATAAAAATGACTTTCAAATAAATAATAATATAGAGAAACAAAATAATTCTGATAATTATAAACCGATGTTATTCTCATATTTCATGTTAACTAATTATTGGAACTAATAACGAAAGAGACTGAATATTTCAATGTTTTCAAAAGGTCAATACAAATTCAGAAAGACGTTACTGTGTTTCATAAACGACGAATTAAAGTAATCAAGAACCTATACTGGCAGCAGGCTGCCTGCATACGGACAGGAATGGAGTTCAGTAGATATAAAAAAGAAATAGAAAGGGGTCTTCTAGCCATAGGGGAATTGTTAATGTTTATTTTATTCAGTCTTGTGTCATACTTAACCAAACTCCCTACAGCTTGCAAATTTTATCCAGAGTTATCATCAGAAGGCTGGTTGTCGATTGGAATGTGTATTTGTGTGGAAAAGTGTGAAATAGTTGAATAGTTTAAGATTAAAAATATACATTTTTTTTCATGTGAAAATAAAAATATAGTAAAAGGAAAGAAAACTTGAATTGTAGCAGTTAATGTTCAATGAGAAACAAGTAATGAGTTAAGGGTATCAAGAGTTGTAGAAATGTTCGTAGTAGTAATTTGTTGAAAAGAGTTTATGCGTATGTATGTATGTATGTATGTATGAGCGTTTGTTTCGTAGGAATGTCTTTGGATGGAAAAGAAGAAGTAAAAGGAATTAGCACACGAGAAAGAAATAGAAAGATTATAAATGTCCGGGTCAGACTGTATCTTCTCCCGTTACATATTAGCTTGTCGTCTCTGCAGCTTCCATCCCTGACTGACTGACTGACTGACTGACTGAAGCTGACCGGAGCCTTTTATTTTAATTTAGATGTTTCGCACTGTTTTTGCATCTCGCTCCCATTGGTTAGAAAACCAGTTTAATATCTACTTGCGAAATCCGGTTTCGACTTTTTCTTTAAGCACATTGTCAGTCCTTTTTCTATTCGGGATTTCACACGTCATTGTGAACTTTTGTAAAGTTAATGAAGAAGGTTGATTTTAATTCTTAATTTCATATCCCACAGTCTAAGACAGTGATTCCCAAACATTTTTCTGTCATTTCCCCTACACCCAGTTCAACCATCCAGATTTCAACCTTCATGTGTATGAGAGAAAGAGCAGTTAAAACACACTGAGACTATTTGCTAATTTATTTTTCAAATGTCCAAATATACTGATAAACTTATAGTTACAGAGTAAAGTGGATAGAGAGCAGTTAGTAACAACAAAGCATAGCCATAGAGAGCGGTTAGTAACAAATAAAAGGACTTTTGTTTGCTCTTCTACTTCAGAATTAAATTAGTGAAAAGAGTGATGCTGCTCCTTTTACACAAGTGTATCTATATCAGGGTTAGTTTTGGCAACCTTTTCCACCTCCAGTCGGTTTGGTGCTTTGGGCTTGATTGTGAATAAAGTAGAAAATCCTGACTCACAAAGGTAGGTTATGGAAAACAGAATTAGGATTTTCAATGCGTTGTTGCTCAGGTGTGGGTATGCTTCATGCATATTAACCCAGAATTCTTGAAGATCTTGTGCATGAAACTCATCCTTGGCAGAAGAGTCGCGTTTGAGCTCCAAGAAATCATTTTGCATGTCGTCAGGGGCATCATCCACCTGACAAATAAATGGGTTCCTTGTCAGCCTCATTGAAATGTCTTCAGTGTTGATACCGGGGAAATACAGCTTGAACTCGTCCCCCAAATGATCAAGGTGAGTTTTCATCCTGGTATCTTCAAATTTCCCTCCAGGGGGAAATTTCCCCCAGTTTGGGAATCGCTGATCTAAGACAAGGATGTGTTTTCCTAGCGGATCTATTCAACCTATACAGCGAGGCAGTTCTGAGAGAACTAGCAGTTCTCTCAGGATTGTTTTATAGGCAACTACAATATGAACAATATAAGACATACAGACGATACGGTACTGATAGCAGACACGGAAAAGAATCTAAAAGATCTACTAGGAATGGAGTTAAAGAAAGCGAATAGATTTGAGATAAACAAATTGGACTCGACTAACATAAATATGTATGTCAGACAAAATAGAAATCTACCAATTCCAATACTAACTCTGAATGCAGACGTATTCACTTGGAATACATTTTTTTCCTTTTCATCGTTATCGCTTCCATACAACTTGAAGCCAAAAAAATGTCTAACACCAGAGAGACGTGGGTAGAGCGAGCCTTTTTTATCCAAATAGATTAGACACGTGCTTACGAAGGGAGATAAAAGTAGCTATCACCGCATTCTACTTTCATAGTTTCTTTTCTCGCACTTTGTGGAACTCTCTTCCGTCTACTTGCTTTCCTGATAGCTACAATCTGTAGAAGTTTAAATGCTACGTCAAGGACCGTATGTTCTTTTTAATCATAAACCCCGGGGGTGGATTTAGCAATTAGACACTTTAATAATATTGTAAATTATTTGGACACTACGAATGTTTGTCTATATTTATAAAATGTCGTAGTATATTATTTACATTGTTCGAACTGTTTGTTCTCATCTTTATTGCCATATTCCCGATGTTTCGATCGTTGTACGCTCCGGTCTTCTTCATCTTTAATTTCGATCACTGATTTATATCAATCTCGTTATATGTTCCATGTCACTTCTGGATGTTGTGTAGTTATCACTCTTTAACTTGGTTATCTAAATTGTTTGTTCACTACTGCTGTAGCCAGGTATTGAACTCATAGTTATTTGGGTCAAGTCATTAGATTTAAACAACGATTTTATATAATGGGCTATTTTTCCTTCATAAAAACGTCGTGAATACGGCAATAAAGATGAGGACAACAGTCCGAACAATGTAAATAATGACTATGTTATTATGAAATACCCACACATTTTTTTCATGGAGAAATTAAAAAAATTTAAACGTATCCATCAGACAATTCACCTACTACATCGCTTTCTCTATATGCAAATGCATAAGATCCACTCTTTAATTTCACCAGTTTTAATTCCATCAGTTCCGACTTTTATAGCCATGATATAAACTTTGCGATACTGCGTCTACAGAGTAGAATCAGCCACATTTCTCCCGAAGTACCATTCAACTTTTTCCTCTTGAGCTGCGAAATCAATTCCCACGTGGGTGTTTTCATGACAACTACAATCTTAGTCTCTTCAAGCCAATAGTTATCTATTCTCTCTGTCTTTGTGATTGTCAACTCCTTCTTCCCCCTCATCCTACACGCCGTAATTCTCTACCGTTATTGGTTCGTGAGATTTATATTTGGTGAATTTTATTATAAATAATTTTTATTTCTTTATTGTTGTTTTCATGAGTGACAAACTCATGACACCATTAGTAGATCACATATTGAGAATCTCACTCTTTACACGAATGATCGTTTGGTTGGTTGTTTTGTTTTTATGGCATATCAACTTCAGCGGGTCGTTTATTGCCAACTTAATTTTTTATTTGTTTATTGCTGGTAATACCTTTTTCTTTGAACAATTTAGTGTTGTTTTTATAAATTTTTTGTGTCTAGTAATACTTTTTCTTTTCGAGTATCAAGATTCATTGCGATTTGTTTTTAAGGGCAGGGTCCCCAAGTCCTACCCTCTTAATAACCCATAACTGGACAGAAGGGACGGATTAATACCTTTCCCAAGGGTTCCAGTGCTTAAGTGAATGTAGGGTATTCAATTGGAATTCGAACTCGGCTCACGGATTTCTCTTTCCGAGCCAATATCCACTGCACCACAACGCACATCCGTCACTAAACGCTTACAGCACCCATCTAAGTACTGATCAAGCTCAACGTTGCTTAACATCGGTGATCGAGCGAGAACCAGTGTATTCAACGTGATATGGCCGTAAGCACTCACGTCCGTCACTAAACACTTACAGCACCTGGTATTCCCAAACGGTCACCCATCTAAGTAGTGACCAGGCTCAACGTTGCTTAACATCGGTGATCGAGCGAGAACCGGTGTATTCAACGTGATATGGCCGTAAGCACGCACGTCCGTCACTAAACGCTTACAGCACCTGGTATTCCCAAGCGGTCACCCATCTAAGTATTGACCAGGCTCAACGTTGCTTCATTTCGGTGATCGAGCGAGAACCGGCGTATTCAACGTGATATGGCCGTAAGCCCTACACGAATGAATTAAACGGCAAAGCGTAACATGCTAATATTAACTACAAATTCGCCATGCTTTTTTTTTTAATTTTCTTACTTTTAATACTTTTTACTTGAACATATTACTCGGGATTACATTACCCTTTCCTGAAGTGCAAATAGTGCCCACACTTGATAAACTGTTTGTAAGGGTCGTTTACTCACAGTAATTTTGTTTACCCGTTAACTCTAGCATAGAAACCCGGATTTTTTGCTGGTAATAGCCCGTACCGTCGAATGATTGGTGCGTGAGGCTTTGATAAATGAAAGCAATGAAAGAGACAGCTGCCCGATACTCGTCAAAACAAAGGTCGCACTTCAAAAGGTTCATCGGTAAAACCCGAGCAAGACATCATCATCATCAACGAAATGCAGCTGTACGATATCGAAACAAAACCCGAATGAACGGATAAAAAGGGCAGTAAATTAATGAAGAATCATAACCAAAAGGGAGAAAAAGAGAATGAAAAAGAAAAATGTCTAGAGAAAGAAGCAAAATGAACCTACTATAATAACAAAAAGAACTATTCAAAAAGAAAGAATCACCAGAAATGACAGGAAGATAGACAACAGAATAAACGAATGCAAATTATGAAAAGAAAGAATATATTTAGAAAAATACAGGAAAAATAAAGAAGTAACTGTAAATGTTTTTCTAAACGAAATAAAAAAAGGAAGATAATAAAATAAAAACCTGTAAAAAGAATAAAATTCGAAAAAGAAAGACAAAAAAGGAGAAAAGGAAATGTAAAAGAAAAAACTGAAAATTAAAGAAAGGAAAGCAAGAAAGAAAGAGAAAGATGAGAAATTAAGTAAGAAAAAATAATGTAGAAAAAAATAGAAAAAAAGATGTGTAAAATAAAGAAAGAATGAATCTCTGTTTTGGATCTGGGGTTAGATCCAATAAATACACAACGCAGAATAATACGGTAGAAAACGCAATATATTCAAAAGAAAATAGAGAGAGAGAGAGGGTTAGTAGAATGTCGTACAATACGGTTAGTCGAATACCAGATAATACGAGACGTGAGTACTTGGCAATGTCACCCTCACAACTAGATCGCTGGAATACACTACTGTTAGACCACAGTGCCACTACACTCAATATTTATTCATGTATTAAAGTACACCACTTGTGGCACAAAAGGGAAGGGGTAGAAGGTGGTCTTCAGTTAACTATCCTATACCTTGCTAAACACTATCACGACCCATACACTCATTACAATTTGCTCAATCACCAAAAGAACCCGTTCCTCATCTCCTAAACCTTCATACACCGTATAGAACATATTTAAGAGGGGTACCTAAAAAGGGAGGAAAAAACCCATGACAGTGTTACGATACTCTGGTATGCTGTATTTACTAGCCTTCCCACGCAAGGCCGGATGTGACACATGGTCATTTTATTGTGGGTATTCGCGGCCATATAGCCGGGCCAAAAATATGTCTGTCTATTTTTACCGAGTCGTGGTTCTACCCTTCGGCGGAACCACGACTGGGTTCGTGCTCTCTGCTCGGAAGCAGAGAGCGCTCTCTACCCGAAGGCAGAGAGCTGACAGTGTCATAGAGTAACACTCTGGTATGCTGTATTTACTAGCCTTCCCACGCAAGGCCGGATGTGACACATGGTCATTTTATTGTGGGTGTTCCCGGCCATATAGCCGGGCAAAAAAATCTCTGTCTATTTTTCCCCAGTCGTGGATCTACCCTTCGGCGGAACCACGACTGGGTTAGTGCTCTCTGCTCGGAAGCAGAGAGCGCTCTCTACCCGAAGGCAGAGAGCTGACAGTGTCATAGAGTAACACTCTGGTATGCTGTATTTACTAGCCTTCCCACGCAAGGCCGGATGTGACACATGGTCATTTTATTGTGGGTGTTCCCGGCCATATAGCCGGGCCAAAAAATCTCTGTCTATTTTTCCCCAGTCGTGGATCTACCCTTCGGCGGAACCACGACTGGGTTAGTGCTCTCTACCCGAAGGCAGAGAGCTGACAGTGTCATAGAGTAACACTCTGGTATGCTCTGTAGTCCACTAATGACGGCTACTATATATAGACTTAGGAAGAGTCCATATGAGGTTAAACAGGGAAGGTGCCCCAACAATCTCAAAAAAATTCTTTCCAATATTGTCTAGAAATCAAAGAGTAAATTAACATTAACATTAACCATCCAGACGACTTTGAATGGATTATTATCTACCAATTTTTTTATAATCGAATTTATGTGGAAGATTTAAAACCAGGAACAGTTCCTAGAGAATGAGAACAGAGGAAGAACAAACAGGAGTATAGTAAATAGCCAGTCGAGTCTTTTTCTATGTAACGTGTCCCTTCAGGACGTAGGTGATCATGGCCTTTCACATCTCCCTATCCCTTGTAGCTCTTAACATCATTTTGCTTGTTCATGTATATTACGCACTGTTTTCCTCTGTCACTTTTTTCCTCTATCTTTTTTCCTTGTGACTATCAGATTCTCCAAGCTCTCCTTCCTCATTACATGTCCCAGAGATTCAAGCTGTCTTTTTCTGATGGTAAGTATCAGTTTAAATGTCGTTTTAATCCTCTCCAAAACCTCGTCGTTTCTCACATGTTCAGTTCATGGTATCCTCAGTATCCTCCTGTAGAGCCACATTCCAAGTTTGTCTTTCGTTTTTTATGAAACTTTTCAGTATTCGCTGCCATATTGAAAGACAGACATCACATAGCAATCCAGAACTTTCTTCTTTGTTTAGAGCAAAATTTTCCTGTCTCTTAATACTCTACTTAGCTTCTGGAATTCACCCTTGTGTTTTTGGATCCCAGGTATAGAAACTGCTTTGAACACAAAGTGAGGGGTCAGTTTATATATTGATTGTAATATGAAATTGATCCCTCACTTTATATCAAGAATGCTTCTGTAGAACCACATTTCGGTTGCTTCAAGTCTTTCCTTCATCTTTTATGATATTGTCCGGCATTCACTGCCATATTGAAGAACTGATATCACATGGCAATCCAGTACTCTCTTCTTTGTTTCCAGCGAAATTTTCCTGTCTCTTAATACTTCACTCAGCTTCTGGAATGCATCCTTGTGCATTTGGATCTCAGGAATATAAATGTACAGAAACTGTTTTGACCACAAAGTGAGGGGTCAGTTTATATATTGAGTGTAATATGAAATTGATCCCACATTTTATATCAAGTATGCTTCTGTAGAACCACATTTCGGTTGCTTCAAGCATTTCCTTCATCTTTCATGATACTGCCATGAGAACTAACATCACATAGCAATCCAGTATTCTCTTCTTTCTTTCTAGCAAAATTTTCCTGCTTCTCAATACTTTACTTCTGGAATGCATCTTAGTCCATGCCAATACGCTTTCGGATCTCAGTGTCGCACTTACCATTCTCTGTTACAAAACTTCCCAGGTATTGAAGTTTCTGTACTTGCTTGATTTTAGTATCATACACTTGAAGTTGTCATTTTAACTTCTCTGTTTTACTAATGACCAAGCATTATGTTTTCTTGTAGTTTATATGTAGTTCTTTCTTTCCGTTTTCTTCTGTAGTAGGTTTTGTAGTTTTCTTTCCGTGTCTGGTATCAGTACTGTATCATCTGCGTATATTATATTGTTCAGAATATGGCCACCAATGACGAATCTTGGCAAGAGTTCTAGAGCGCCAAGAACTTCCTCGGGTACGTCACTTAAATTTAAATTATCAATGCGCCATAGCAAAGAGCTCATCCGAACAATTTCCGTGAAACTATTTATAGAAAAGACGAAGGAGCAACTTTACGGTTGACTGAAAGTAACTGAAGCCGAAACACCAGATCAGGATAAAATAATTGTTGTGGCGTAGTTTTCACACTGAAAGTTATAATCGTGCTATGTCGGTTGCTAATCGACTTAACGCACCCAAAATGTTAGGAACTTGGTAATCTACCACTGTAAGCTGACTCCTTAGTATTCAGCTAACAGGCGACTAATATCAACTGCCTTAGCCCAACTATTTCCAAACTGGAACTAACTAATAGTTCTACCTAACTCCAATAGAACTCTAAAGAACTCTCTAGAACTTCTAAGAACTCCTAAGAACTCTCCAAGAACTTCTCGAGTTAACTTCCTGTTAACTCTTATTAATATAAGAGGGAAAGTCCATTATCTGAGGAATAAATGTGTTTCACCATAATAATATTTCTAAATTCTTTTTTGGATTTTATCAAGAAGCTCTAGGTCGTCAGCAGAAGCATCGGATCATATATGACAGCAATACTATAAGCATGGACGAATAGTAGACTTATAGTTATGTCAGATAGACTCTAGAGAGAAAAAACGTCTAGCACGACACAGTGGATCAACCATCGAAGTAGCTAACCTAGCAACGGATTCATTAGAGTCTTTCCACTTCATGTCAGCCGAGAATGTTTGCCAATAAAAGGTGCAGCAAGTCACTCACGTATAGGTCTGCATCAGCCAAAATGATGGAAAGGTTCTCGAATATGATTGAAAGAAATCAAATTAATTTTAGAAGCGTTAAAAGTGATTTTTGAAAATAAATTCTCGTGGATGTGCAGTGGATATCGACTCGGAACGACAAATCAGGGTACTGAGTTTGAATTCAAGTTGAATTCACTTACACACAAGTATCCTTGAGAAAGGTATTAATCCGTCGCTTCCTTCCAGTTATGGGTTACATAACAGGACAGACTGGGTTCTATAGCCTTGGTTGGCAACCAGTCTACCGCAGAAAGCAATGGCAGCCTACTGCGGGATAATCTTCTGCCTAGTCAGTCATGTCTCTTTTACGACATGATTGCCCAAAGCATGTATCATGCATGGCACTTCACTGACTTGACTTGTGAAGAAAACTGTTTTGAATACTTTAAATATTTGAAATTATTCAAATTACATGACTGAAAAAAAACAAAACAAGAATGAACTGAAAGTGGAATCGAGGATTTTGGAAAAAAATAGTGTGAGTAACTTACATAAGCGTGGCTGAAATAACAAAAAAAAAGTTTTGTTTAATCGCGACGCAAATACAGAAGACCGTCTTTTCTTTGTGTATACGAAAAAAAAATAAAGTTTTCCTAGACCAGATTCCTCTTTAAAGTGTCTAAGGTTTCACTCTCTTCTATTTCCTTTTCACTTTAAATATTATCATTTGCCAAAAGCTTCGCTGCTTGTAAAGCGTTCAAGTGTATTTGTAAAATAATTTCGCTTCAATGTCAGTCACTCGTATTTTCCTTAAACAAATTTTATTTCTGAATTGTTATCCTTTGAAACACTTTTAAGGTCGATGCTTAAAGAAAATTCGAATTTCTTTTTTTCTTTCTTTTCTAAATGATAATGAAAATGTTTCAGTTCGTCTTTAGTGGATCAACTGGAATGGTCCCGAATAGACCGGAGCAAAACCTAGAAAAATGAAATTCGATATGAATTTTCCAAACGACAGAGTTCCAGATTTCAAAAAGAAAACTTTCTACCACTTGATCTCCACCAAAAATCTATTGTCACAGCCGAGGGGAAAAAAACAAAGAGCAGAAAATTAATGAAATATGAAACTGGTGATTTGAAGCATTGTTATCGACGCACTTTGAAAAAGAGAAAAAAGAAACAGAAAACAACGTCTCCAGATAGCATTAAGACACAAATCGAAATTTACGATAATACAAGGCTCAAGGGCCATTCACTGTAGTGGTTTGCTGTTGGAATGGTAATTATGAATAGTGTTTTATATGAATGAAATAGGCGGGTAAGAATTACATATTAAGCGGACGATAAATAATGATACCTTCGACTTGAAGAGTTTAAGGTTGCATCGTTCAAACAACCACTCAAGAGGAATTCTGTTTCCGAAAGTAACAGTTATGTCGAAAAAGCTGTCTAAGAAAAACGTTTTTAAAGAGAGAGAACAAGAATTTATTTAACGAGTAACATTGTGTTGATCTATTCAAGTTTTACAGTGAGACAATTCTGAGATTTCTAGAATTCTTGCCAAGATTCATCATTGGCGGTAACAATCTAAACAATATGAGATACTAGCAGTATAGCCCGGCGTTGCTCAGGTGTAATGAAAGTTTTAAAACTAATCCATGGTCCTGGAGCTCAGACTCATTGGACGTTGGCAAGAAAGACTAAAAAGCAATAGTTGTTTCCAGTTAAAGCGAAACCGTAGACTGAAAGAAAAATGAATGGATGTAAGTCAAATTTTGATTTCCTGGTATCGATATCAAATAAGTTTTTTCGTTGTAATTTTGAAGGCTAAATAAGGCCTCTGAGTAAATGGCATCATGGCTGAGACTAAGAACTACAATTATATCTATTTAGAGCTAAACCCGAAGCAAAAACTAAAATAAAAGGGCTGAAAAAATACAGACATACAGGCAGATAAACAAACAAACACACAAACATCTTGCCTTTTATATATATATATTATCGATTTTCTACCCTATTGTAAGAACTGCAACTATGAAACTTCTGAATATCGTTTCTCATGTTTTTGTCTATGAGTGTATCAAATATGATTAAAATCGGACCACTCCTTCTATTACGCGATTTTTTCGATTATCGATTTTCGATATTTATCGGGGGTACCTCGACACAAAACCTAGCTAAGAACACTCGCAGACGCTTATAGTACAACTGTGTAAATTTTCAAGAAAATAGGTTCAGCCGTTTCGGAGTCTATAGGTAACGGACACACGCACACACACCGACACACACACACACACACACACACACACACACACACACACACACACATACAAACACAGTGAGTCAAAGTTCCATTTAGAAATAACTTTAGATGTATATGATAGAGTGCTGAGAGCAGACCTCGTGCAGAATGCAGCTGAAGAAAACTGAAAGAAAAGACTACAAATAAACTACAAGAACCAGAATGCATGGTCATAAGTAAATAAAGAGCCCAAAATGCCATGTAGGAGACACTTATCTCAAGCAAGTACCGGAATTTAACGACCTGAGAAGTGTTTTAACAGAAAATGGAAACTGCAATGCTGAGACCCGAAGGTGGCGAATTCGTATGGCATAAGTTGCATTCCAGTAACTGAGTAGAGTATTAAGAAACAGGAAAATTTCGCTAGAAACAAAGAAGAGAGTACTGGATTGCTATCTGATATCTGTTTTATAATATGGCATTGAATGCTGGAAAATCTCCTCAAAGATGTAGGAGAGACTTGAAGAAACCGAAATGTGGTTCTACAGAAGGATGCTGAGAATACTATGGACTGAATATGTGAGCAACAATGAAGCTTTGGAGAGGGTAGAAACGAAAAGGAAACTAATACTTAACACAAAGAAAAGACAGCTGTAATTCCTTGGACATATATTGAGAAAGAAAGGCTTAGAGAACCTGATACCCATAGGTCAGATAGTGGAAAAGAAAAACAGGGTAAAGCAACGCATAACATACTTGATGGGCTTAAGCGGACTTTGGTAGTGGTAACGAGAAAGCATGCTAAGAGCCACTAGGTATAAGGAGATAAATAGTGATGGATCCAAGATCGCCCAAGCGTTTATCACGTATGGCAATTTACTGACTGGCATATATATATATATATATATATACACCAGTAGTTGAAAAAACAGTAGGTACTCTAGCAATGAATTAGAATGTGTAATAGCGTGTGATATATCATGAATACATTATATATCACACGATAAAATCTGTCTCATTCTACCGAGCGCCCATAGCTCAGAGGTAGAATCGCCGACTGACGCTAATTCGATCGGGTTTCAGTCGGATGTCTAACCGTACTGATGAGCTGTGATGCAATGAAACAGATCTGTCTGCGGATGACTATATATCAGTAGTTGAAAAAACCGTAGCTGCTTTAGCATCTACGCATCGTTCATTCAGTAATGAATCAGAGCACTCTATCTATTGCCGTATGAATACATGGTATATCACATGCTAAAAGAGTGCCCTATCTACTGAGCGCCCATAGCTCAGAGGTAGAATCACCGACTGACGCTAATTCGGCCGGGTTTTAATCCTGGGTAATAAGCAATCGGATGTGTAACCGTACTGATGAGGTGTGCTCCCGCGAAACAGATCTCTCTGCGGATGACTATATACATTGTCGAATCTTTTATGTTACTTGGTCTCCAGATTTTTCTTTTTCAGTAGTTTACAGATAAAAAGATAATTTGGCAAGCAGGTTGTATTCGAAAACTACAGGAAATCGAGATCGAGGCAGATCGTCTGCAGACGAAAAAATGTCTTGAGAAGTAAAGACATCGTAATGGTGCCTTCACGAAACTTCGAAGTCGGCTTAACTCTGCTCAGTTAAGTGACAACCTTCTCTACGTTAATCCTATATAGACGCTATTAAATCGAACGTTCTCTGACACTGCGCCTATAGCTGTTATATATCGACAAACAACAAATACGCATGTATATATAAAAAATATAAGTTATATTTTTATTAATGACGATGAACCGTGTAGCCTAGGGAACAGAGAGTGAGAGAGCGCGCCTCTAAGGGGTTGACGGGTTGACGGGAGTGTCTCTCTTCACCGGCCGATCTCTGTCTGGTCTCGTCTGTCTCTCTCTCGTCTCTCTCTGTCTGAAATCCGTGCGCCGAGATCTTTTTATAATCTCCAAACCGGGACTTCCGGATTTTGCCTCGCCCACGCACGCCCACGTAATTCTCAGAGACACCTGTTCTGTCTGCCTCTTGTAGCCATTTCCGCTACTGCCGGAAATAAGGTCAAACAAACATCCGTTCCTTTCAACGACCGGAAAACAACCCCGCTTGCAACAGCCTTCTTCTCGGGTGGGGCCAGATTGTTATGTTACATAGCCTTGTGGGTGAATATACCTCTGCTGTCGGGTTTCAGTCCCGCCTTGAGGCAAAACGGTTAATCTAGCTGTACCTGTGATGCAGCAAAGCAGGCTCGTCTGCGGATGGTTTATATATATATATATATATATATATATATATATATATATATATATATATATATATATACTTATTTATAAATGGAACTGTGTGTGTCTGTGTCGGTGTGTGTGTCCGTTACCTATAGACTCCGAAACGGCTGAACTGATTTTCTTGAAAATTTACACAGTTGTACTATAAGCGTCTGCGAGTGTTCTTAGATAGGTTTTGTGTCGAGGTACCCCCGATAAATATCGAAAATCGATAATCGAAAAAATCGCGTAATAGAAGGAGTGGTCCGATTTTAATCATATTTGATACACTCATAGACAAAAACATGAGAAACGATATTCAGAAGTTTCATAGTTGCAGTTCTTACAATAGGGTAGAAAATCGATAATATATATATATAAAAGGCAAGATGTTTGTGTGTTTGTTTGTTTATCTGCCTGTATGTCTGTATTTTTTCAGCCCTTTTTTTTAGTTTTTGCTTTGAGTTTGGCTCTAAGTAGGTATAATTGTAGTTCTTAGTCTCAGCCATGATACCATTTACTCAGAGGACTTATTTAGCCTTCAAAATTCAGTTTACGACGAAAAAACTTATTTGATATCGGTACCAGGAAATCAAAATTTGACTTACATCCATTCATTTTTCTTTCAGTCTACGGTTTTCGCTTTAACTGGAAACAACTATTGCTTTTTTAGTCTTTCGTGCCAACGTCCAATGAGTCTGAGCTCCTAGGCCATGGATTAGTTTTAAAGCTTTCATTACACCCGAGCAACGCCGGGCTATACTGCTAGTATATACATATATATTGGCGTACATGCAAATTTGTGTTTATAATCCCAGTGACAAGGGGAGGTTCAAGATAACCCACAGACCTTCCCTTATTGCATGTTTTTTTTATTTTTTCTGTGGGTGAAATAAATGAAATCGAAACATTACCACTTTTGTTTCCTTTCTTTATAAACATGTAAGAACAAATTATTGGACAAAATAATTTTAATGGTTGCATTAATCTGGTCACAATTTTCAAGCCCTAAGTATAAATGTTGATTTCTCTTAAGCCATTACTGTATGTGAAAAACAAGCAGATTAACTGAGTCTGGTACACCAATGCAACCATTGCGTATCAAATTTTCTATACACTTATAGTCATATGTTTGATCAGATCTGTCAGACTTAGATTGACAAGGAGGAATTTGTTTATATTTGAAAACACTACTTTACTAAATTCTGAATCGACATTTTTCCAAATTATTTTCTTCGTAGTTCGATTTAAGGTTGCTTATTTTACATGTAACCAGCAACTCTCATATAACGAAATTCAAAACATACGAAAGTTGGACTTTCACACGTAACTAATCTTGTTTTGACAAAGCAAGGTAATAAATGTGGAATACACTGTGGAAATAAAAATCACTGAAGAGTAGTAATGTAGTAAACTCGCTAAGAATTAACTCCACGGCATTACGCCTTGGAGTCGAACTAACATCGAAGTACCTTTTATTGATATTATCGTATATTTATAAAAAAAATGAAATTATATTTGCAACACATAGATTTTTTTCCGAAGCAAAAACTAAAATAAAAGGGCTGAAATAAACACACACACACACACACACACACACACACACACACACACACACACACACACACACACACAAACATCTTGCCTTTTATATATATATATTATCGATTTTCTGCACTATTGTAAGAACTGCAACCTTGAAATTTCTGAATATCGTTTCTTATGTTTGTGTCTATGAGTGTATCAAATTTGATTAAAATCGGACCACTCCTTCTATAACCCGATTTTTTCGATTATCGATATTTATCGGGGGTACCTCGACACAAAACCTAGCTAAGGACACTCGCTGACGCTTATAGTACAACTGTGTAAATTTTCAAGAAAATCAGTTCAGCCGTTTCGGAGTCTATAGGTAATGGACACACACACTAGTTTGTGTGTGTGTCTGTTTATCTGCCTGTACGTCTGTATTTTCTCAGCCCTTTTATTTTAGTTTTTGCTTCGGGTTTGGCTCTAAGTAGGTATAATTGTAGTTCTTAGTCTCAGCCATGATATCATTTACTCAAAGGACTTATTTAGCCTTCAAAATTCAGTTTACGATGAAAAAACTTACATGATATCGATACCAGTAAATCAAAATTTGACTTACATCCATTCAACTATTGCTTTTTAGTGTTTCGTGCCAACGTCCAAAGAGTCTGAGCTCCAGAAACATGGATTAGTTTTAAAGCATTCATTACATCCAAGCAACGCCGGGCTATACTGCTAGTCACAAATATTTAAAACTTTGAATTCGCTATCATAACCCCACGGCATTACGCCTTGGAGTCGAACTAACATCGAAGTACCTTTTATTGATATTATCGTATATTTATAAAAAAAATGAAATTATTTTTGCAACACATAGATTTTTTTTCACAGCTGATTTAATTATCTTTTATGATCTTGTTTTTAAATAATTTTGCGCTTTTTTTAATTTGAATGTTTTGCAATGTTTATGATGTGAGGTTTTCAAAGATCTGATCTTGTTTTGTTTCTGTCATTTTTTCCATCCTTAGTGTCTCGTATTTCTTCTCATTCGTTTCATCTTTCACAAACTAACGTCTTTTATTTTTTACGTATTTATTTTTTCTGGGTAGGCTGCCGTTCATTTTCTGTTTCTATTACTTATCAAAAAATTCGAAATTTGCCTTCTGGAAAAATTATTCACCGTGACCTCTAACATCGTTACCAACACATTTATAGTTTCCACTTCAAACTCCACCCCCACTTTTCAGTTTGAAAAATTTTCATCAAAGAATACACAAACCACAGTGAAAGAGAAAGAAGAATTACTTAAATGAAAATAACTAACAAACTTGATTCGATTTAATCTTTGCAATCAGATATTCAAACAATATTCAAAGGAATAATCTGAGATATACAAAAATAAGCTACAAATTGTCTAAAACTGATTTTTTTTTTTTAGAGGGATGGGTCGAAATACATAATAATAGTTACGTGCTGCCTGTAGCTGGGTAAATAAAATATGAAGATAGGTTTGTAGTGCGCCTGTTTACCAACGTCCATCTTTTCTGTTTACACAGGACAATGACAAGAGCCACTCAAAATGGTGGATTACTAAATGAGGTTACTGTAAAGAAAAATAAAGAGGGTGTTAGCAGATTCATATTATGATGTTGTATAGGCTAAACAATGGTTGACCCTAGACTTGAAAAGGTGAGAATTGATCGGGGAAGCATCTTTTGGAGAAATTGTTTCACAATGAAATAGTTCCGGGTAAGAAACATCCTGAATGGCTTTTTCTCAATGAGGATCTACCGAATCAGTGTACGGGGCATGGTCTTAGCTGTGAAGGTCGAAATTGGTAGGACCGAGAAAAAGTAGTTCACCCGAATATCTATCATAAGGTAAGCGCTAGAGTGCTGAGAATCTTGCAAAGTTTGTGGGGATGGATCAAGGAGAAGAGGAAGAAAAAGATAAAGAAGAAGAAGATAAAAAAGCAAAAAAGAAGAGGAAAACGAAGCAATAAAAAAGAGTGTAAAAGAAAGACACTATAGCAAGAAGTACATATGATAAAGAAGTGATTAGTGAAAAACGTAAAGAAAATAATTAAAAAGCAAACAAAAAAGAAGACAATGACTTCAAAGACAAAAAAAAAACCACAAATGGTTCGTAAATTTTAATGCTTCCAAAACGAAGCTGCTATCTACTAACCATCATAGACAATCGTTCCTATCCCCATTAGCATGGAACAGCCACCCTGAGAGTAAAACACTACGCCTCCTTGGCCTCACACTCTCAGCGGACCTCAAGTGGAATGACTATATCGAATCCATTGTTAAATCCACTGCTAAGAAAGTCGGTTCCTTGTGCAGGGCTCGGAAGTATTTTCTCGTCTTCGTCATGCACATATATAAATCTACCGCCCGTGTATTGAATACTGTTGCCATGTATCGTGGGGTGCTCCTACTATTCACCTCGGAGACTTGACAAAATCATATATTTGTGAAATTTAGTCTGGCCATATATTTGTGAAATTTAGTCTAGCCATATATTTGTGAAATTTAGTCTGGCCATATATTGGTGAAATTTAGTCCGGCCATATATTAATAAAATTTAGTCCGACTATATAGTTGTAAAATTTAGTCTGGCTATATATTTGTAAAATTTAGTCCGGCCATATATTAGTGAAATTTAGTCCGACTATATAGTTGTGAAATTTAGTCTAGCTATATATTTGTAAAATTTAGTCCGGCCATATATTTGTAAAATTTAGTCTGGCCACATATTTGTGAAATTTAGTCAGGCCACATATTTGTGAAATTTAGTCCGGCCATATATTTGTGAAATTTAGTCTAGCCATATATTAGTGAAATTTAGTCCGACTATATAGTTGTGAAATTTAGTCTGGCTATATATTTGTAAAATTTAGTCCGGCCATATATTTGTGAAATTTAGTCTGGCCATATATTTGTGAAATCTGAGCGCCATCCCTCGCGCTTATCCATCGTCATGTACTCACTGACTCTAAGCTCCGCCTTCTTGGTGTTTCGACAGATAAACAAAATCTATTTTGTACCATTCCTCTGAGAGTTTCAGCTTAAGCACCGTATCATTTGCAGAATGATGACCTGTCTTCTAAGATAACTGAACATGGATATGACAGATTAAAAAAAACAGGAAGGCGGAAAAAGTAAAAAAAAACAAATCTTGATGTTTGAGAGGTTAGTGTATGAAGGAAATGTATTTTACAGAAATTATGCTGACCTGGTAAAAGATTGTGGTTTCATTTTTTCTATTCTTCATTTGCTTTTCATTCATTCATTCATTCATTCATTTTTGTTGTCCATTCACTTTTTCTGCCATTCATTCATAACTCGATTTGTTTTTCTTTTCTTTAATTTCATCTTTTTATTTTACGTGATTTTTATTTTACATTTGCCCCACCCACCACCACGAAAGCCACATATTGTTTTGTTTTTGTATTAAATATTATTTTGCTTAAACCGTGGGCGGTTGTTTCCAGCTGTTGCATGACTTCATCTCTTAACTCCCTTCTCCGCCCGACATCACTTTTCTGCGAATATTGGATGATAATGTACGTCTGTTGCCCCCAAAAAACATGCCTTTCCAGTTATTACACTGACTAAGTACATTAGCTGTGTGCCAAAGATGTTACCACAAGTAACCCATAAGTGTTCCTTTTTTTATAGATATTAGCTGAGACGGTGTCTGGTAAAATATCGTCTGACATAAATGTGAATATGACGTGAAGTGTGTTATATGTCATTCATTTCTTCGATAGGGTAAACTATCGCTCGGTTCGCACTCCACCTACGTCTATTGAACAGGTGAAGAGGCTCATCCCTTGTTTCCTGTTTAGGATGCGGTTTCCAGTTTTTTCTCTTTTCCTATCTTCTCACTCAATTGGAGTAGATAGACTAAACTATCGCCCGATTCACACTCCACCCTCGTCTATTGAGCAGGTGAAGAGGCTCATCCCTTTTTCCCTGTTTAGGATGTGGTTTTCGCTTTTCGCTTTTCCAATCTTTTAACTCCTATGTAGCCCCCTGCACATCAGTGGCGTTACCGCATTGCTCGGGGTGATATGATTTAAAAAAATTAAAAATTAAAACAATTAAAAAATATTGCAACTGATATTCATAAAACTGTGCTGGCTAAACGTTGACGGTGGCCAAACCAATCGATGACTGAAGAAATGAACTGTGTTTAATGCATTCAAACAGTGGCTTCAGCGGTGTATGACCCGCCTCGACTAGTGCCATTTCTTATGCACGCCCCATGAAAGCCTTTATTCATTGCCCGTAAAAATGTAACGCCATTTATGGAAAGTAAGTAAAAAAATGCATTTTGGTTCTTGTTTCTGTACCGGCTGTTCTCTCCCTAATTTGAGCAATGTAAAAAACACGCGAAATACATATTTTTTAAAAATTTTATTCTTTTTACTCAATGTTAAAAATATTTTTAACGATATCTAATTATGGAGCAATAATTAACGAACAAGCATGATCTGTAATTACTACTACAAGACTAATTTATGACCAGAGTCAAATAAGTGTATTAGACACATTTGAAGAATTGGATATTGGGTAGATATTGGGACCAAAATAATCTTCTTTTTTTTTTTCATTTTTGTTTTTATATTACTATAGATTAGACACTGTAGACCCCCAAAAATTATAAGATTTTATACATGTTATTAGTTTGGTCATTTTGGCTTTTTAAATTAATTGTAAAATTGATCCCTCTATTGAGGCCAAAACAAATACGTAAATAGAATAAAAAATCAAATTGTAAAAAGTGCATTATTGATAACAATATATAAACACGCTCCAAATTAGGAATTTTATTTTTTTAAAAATGACATTATATGCAACTTTTGTTTTGGTTTCTGTAGGGCTAGAAATTTGAATTGATTTCGCATATCAAATTCGGATTCCTATTAAATTTTATAAAATTTATTTGAAAACATTCTATAACTTATCTGGATTGATTAATCTACAGTATTATGAAATAAGTAGAAAAAATGATTGTTTTATGTCGCAGTGTCTATTGAACAAATCTTACGAGGTTTCTTTTAGGGTTAACTACTGCTTGTACAGCTCTAAGACAATACGGTTTTGAATACCGACTGCATTAAATTTAATGCTATATTTAGTTACATTCGTTTTAGAAAAGGATGCCTTTTTCAGTATAAGAAGTTTTATTAATTCACTCCTCAAGTGCATAATGAAAATAAAAAGCAATAAGAAACTAAATTTGCATTATCAGTAATGTCCATTGTTTCTTTTACAATCATTTATTCATGTTGTTTTAATATAATTCCAATCTCTCGGTTCCTGGGTATGACGGTAAACTGTATCCGGCAGCAAGGCCTCTGATTGGGAGGTTGTGAGGAGCATGGAACCACCTTTTAACTGCTGTTGTTCCCTGATCCACTCTGACCCGGAATGGTAGCACCTTATAGAATCCCAGCTATGGGCAAATAGTAACCCCCAAATTGGGGTCAAAACACTATGAAAGTATAAAGAAATAGGCTTTTGCAGAAATATATACACAAAGATAGACTTTTGTGGGAAAATATATATTTTTGAAGGGAAAAATTATTACCAGCAATACATTTTTAATACAAAACTAGAAGAAATCTTCAGTTTTATGAAATGGGGGAAAGAGATAAAAAAAACATTTTTAATCAAAATTTGACCAAATTAACCTTCTCACTATAACTGAACATTAAACATACCTTAAAACCCCACCTTTTTGGCATTAAATAAACCGCAGATGTTGATATGCCGTTAAACAAAATTCAATCTCAAACTCCAGTCTCTCTAATCATTATCGGTACGATCATCAGTTTTATCATCCATGGTTGTCGCGTCTTTCACTCAAACTGACGAATATTTTTTCTCTTTCAATTAATTGGGAAAGTTTGAACTATTGAATTAACGACAATTCATGATTTGTTGCAATCACGATAACTTAAAGAATATTAATCTGACGCTTCTGTTTTTAGTGAATTAAAAAAAAATCTCCGTTCATCATGTGATATTATTCTCTCTTGAAATGTATATTGTTCATGGATCAAACACAACTAATTTTGTTATATGTATTTTGGAAAACAGTGAAGTTGTAGTCGGACGAAGTATCAACTTGATGTTTCAAAAAGGAATTGCTAACGAATAAATACGACGGTTTGGTTTTCTTAAAATCATACACAATGAGTCCTGATGAAGTATCAACAACATTCTAAATGAAGTCGAAATTGGAAATATTAAACTGAAAACATAAATATTTTAACTTTCGCTTGTGACTTAAAAAAATTGACAAAATAGATAAGTTATTTACTTTTTGACCCTTATGACTGCGCAACATGATGTCAAGCGTCACTAAATTTCCATTAGACTCCAGAACTCTCCTCAGTATTTTTTGATAATTTTAGTGATGCTGTTGTCGAAATGATTTTAATGCAACTTCGTATTTTCTAAAGTCCCAGCAGATTATTTTGCATGGATTTTTATAGCAATTCCATGTGCTCCAGCAATTATGGGTACAACTGATAATTTTCATGTCACAATTTTGATTACACGTCTTGCAATGTACAACAATGTTTCTAAATTTACACTTTGATTCTGGGCTGCACTGTACCGGTAAATATAACTGAACATATCTTATTTTCTTTGGTTCACAATCACGAAGTGTTTTAGGCACACCACATCTACTGGAGACAGTAGAAGTGTTGTTTCTTGTGCAAAACAAACTGACGGAGCCCATCCCTCACCAGATTAGTTTGAATGAAGTGTTTTCCTTCTTCTTACTGGCTAAGACATCAATCTGTCCTGGTATTTTACGAAAGGTGAGGCGGGTGATGAATTCATACTATTCCCAAGGGTATTAGCACCCAATTAGAATTCGAAGTCGGTTGCCAGATTCCGTAACCCGAGACGCCATCCATTACTCCACCGTAGCTTTTTTGTTACGAGATGCACATATAAATCTACAGCCCGTGTATTGAATACTGCTGCCACACCTGGTTGAGTGCCCCTGCTATTCACCTCGAGGTTCTTGACAAAATCCAACGGAGAATCTGTAATGTGATCGATACAGGCTTGGCAGCTCGGCTGCAGTCGCTGTCTCACCAGCGTGACGTGGCTTCTCTGTGCCTTTTTTATAAATACTTTCACGGCTTCTGCTCCAGTGAATTTTGATCACTGGTGCCTCCATATGTATGAATTTACACGAGCTACTAGATTAGCTACTAGGTCCCACCCCTTTACAGTGAAACCGATAAAATGTAACCGCAATTTCTACTCTAACAGCTTCTTTTATCGCACCTCCCGCCTGTCGAATTCCCTTCCATAAACTTGCTTCCTCGACAGCTACAATCTCCAGGAATTTAAATGTAAGGTCAATAGACACCTTTTATCTCACTAACTCAAATCTATTCCCTCAAACACTCTATCCATCTCCCCAATTCCCAACCTCGTTATCCTCATCCGTCTACCACCCTCCTTCCGACATTTCCTATAACTAACCCCTCTTTCTCATCACTTTCCCCTATTTAACCCCCTGCGCAACAGTGGCAGTAGAATGCCTTGCTTGGGGTGAGATGATTAAAAAAAATAAATGTTTCCATGACCCAACGTATCAATTTAATTTCTGCTCTCCAGGGTGTTTTCTTCCTTGTCGTTACATTAAGTTGTCTGTGTGATCAAATCAGGAGATGTTAGCACAAGGTATAGTAAATAACAGTTTGTTGTTATTATTATTAGTAGTAGTAATCGCAGTAGTACTAGTTCTATACAAATTGCTCCGTGTCGTGTCTCAATCAATGTGACCTCTGCGTCTTTTTGGTCTCTATGAGAATTTTCAAAGTACTGCCTCTTCTTAGAGACGCTCTAACGTTTTCAGAACTCGCTTGGGTTTTATACAAAGAAAAGTAAACACGTCTTCTTCTTCTTCTTCTCTTTTGAATCCTTGATCAAAGAGACGCAAGAGGAGGAACAAAAGAGCCAATGAAAAGGCAGATAATGAACTGATTCGATTTGCTGCTGTCCTGTTCCGATCGCCGACATCATTTGGTCGCTATTTCTTTTAGAAGTGGATGGCTATTGTCTACGGAGGCAGAGACAGACGGCAGCTTTAATACAAAACAAATGCTAGAAAAGTTCCTACTTTCAACCAATCAACTTTTAAAACAAAACTCTTTACTCACATTTCCGGAACAATATAACCAGATCATTCTATTAACAGTATCCCATATATCATATGAGGTTTTCCAGGTTTCTTTAATATTATTTAACGGACAAGATTATTTCATAGTCAGAAGACACTTTCAAACAAGAATCCTCATTTTCATATCAAACTTCTCCTGGAAGAAATCCTGGGTATAAACGGTAAACTATATCTAGCAGCAAGGCCGCTGATCGGGCGATTAAGGATTTTGAGGCGCCTGGAACCACCTCTTAATTACTGTTGGGCCCAAGCCCACACTGACCCGAGGCCGTAGCACCTATTAGTTGCCCGGCTACAACCAAATAGTGAACCACCAAATAAAAGCAAAAAATCTATGAAAGCATAAAAATGCATTATTATGTATAACGACTTTGAATAAGTTCTCACTGTTTTCCAACAGTTGGCGATCCTAGAACTGTGTGCATGTAATTTCAGATTGTAACGTATCTAAAGAAAGTACTATAAGCAAGCTTGAAATTCAGTGTATGCCATTTCGCTGAAATGTAAACAACTTTGTTTTTCATAGTGTTAAACATGTTAAATTTCATGCCAAAGAGTGTTTGTATGGAATTTTACTACACTACTTTATTAAAAAGCAATGTACAGTTGAAATAAACAGAATTTTTGTTAAGACTTGCTCTGTCAGAAAGAACAGGCAAAGATTAGATTTTGATTTAAATATAAAGAACCTTTCTGGCGCACCGGAAAAGTTTGAAGAGGAACAATTGGAGGCATTAATTCATGAAGACTCATATTAGGTGCAAGCTGAACTTGTAGAATCATTAGGAGTTAATTACACAACAGTTGCAAAAGGTTTGAAAGCATTAGGAATGATTCAAAAGCAAGGACATTGTGTCGTACAATTTGAAGCTGAGAGACGTCAAACGGCATCTTCTCACGTGTGAACTGCTACTTCAAGAGCAGAAAAGATAATTGTTTTTCATCGTAGCGTGACGGGCGATGAAAAGTGGATACACTACAATAACCCTAAGATCATGGTGTAAGCCCGCTCATGTATTAAACTCAGCGGTGAAATAAAATATCTATGATTCAAAGCTTTTGCCCTGCATTTGGTGGGATCAGCTAGGCGTAGTTGAATATGAGCTGCTAAATCGACTGAAACCATCACAGGAAATCACTATCAACTACAATTGATGCGTTTGAAGTGATAGTTGAAAAAAAAAGTCCGCTATCCGAACAGAGACACGACAAAGTGATTTTGCAACATGACAACACTAGGCCATGTGTTGCAAAACGAGTGAAAGCTTACTTGAAAACGCTTAAATAGGAAGTCTTACTCCACCCAACAGACATTGCCAGGTCCGATTATTCTTTGTTCCAATCGATGGTACATGGCCTGACTGAGCAGCACTTTCATTCTTATAAAGACTCGTGGTTAGCCTCAAAAGACGTGTCATTTTCCGAGGAGGAAATGAAAATGTTGCTAAAAACATTGGTAAAAATGTAGCTAGTGATGGAAAATATTTTTAGTCACATGTTTCTCACTAATTTTTATAAATAAAACAATAGTCCGATAAATGTTAATAGTGTCAAATCGACATCATCTCACAATTATAGACTAATACTATTACACTTATATCGCATACTACATTCAGTACTCCTCTACTGTAAGTATCTCGCAAGGAGTACGTTGCGTGAATATTTGTAAAATGCTGTGCATTAAATAAATTTATTTGACTGATCGATTGATTTTCGGAAAACCGAGTTACATTTCCCGTTGAATTTGTCGCAAATATCTTTGGGAAATGTTCAAGTACCCTTTGGAAAGGTATTAATTAGCCGCTTCTCCTTTCAGCTATCAGTTAAATAGCAAAACTGATTGGGCTGTATAGCCTTGGTTGGTAACCAGTCTAACGCAGAAAGCAATGACAATCTACTACGGGAAATTATCTGCAGAGTCAGTCATGTCTCTTTCGAGACATGATCACCCAAGCATGTATCCCGTATGGACTGACTGATGTTTAATATTTTAGGTTATTTGTCGTAAGAAAATATTTGTTAGATTGTAAAAGTTTTTTAGATAATAATGACTTAATGATATAAGTTGTACTAATTAACCCATATCTGGGGCGAAAACGTGGATTAATCCTTTTTTCAATGGTATAGGCCCGTAAGTGAATATAACGAAGCCAAAGAAAATTGGAACTCAGTTCTCAGGTTAACACATCCGAGTTAGTATCTATTGTAGCTACCCGACATCCTATCTTACAGCACCTGGCTTTTCCAAGCGGTCACTTATCTAGGTACTGACCAGGTTCGACGTTGCTTAACTTCGGTGATTTCACGGAAACCAATATTTCAGCGTGACCAGATTAAAAAAAACTATTCAGTTATGCATGGTCATCAGCAAAAAGGGCAGCCCAAAATGCTAACTACAGGTACAGAAATTTAAATACATAGGAAGTGTTCTAACAGAAGACGGAAAGTGAGATCTGAAGGTGAATTGTCATGGAGAAAGAAGCATTCCAGAAGTTGAGTAAAGTATTAAGAAACACAACAACTTCACTCGAAACAAAGAGGAAAGTACTGGATTGCTATGTGATGTCGGTTCTTCAATATGGCAATGAATGTTGGACAATATCTTAGAAGATGAAGGAAAAACCTGAAGCAGCTGAAATGTGGTTCTACAGAAGGCTGCTGAGGATATCATGGACCGAGCATGTGAGCAATTATGAGGTTTTGGAAAGGATGGAGACGAAAAGGAAATTAATACTGAGTATGAGGAAGATACAGCTGAAGTTTCTGGGACATGCAATGAGGAAAGAGGGTTTCGAGAACCTGATACTAACTTGGCCAGATAAAGGGAAAAAGAGACAAGGGAAAGCAACGGATAAAGTAATTGAAGAGTCTGATCAAGTGGGTGACGGAACGAGGATTGCATGGTGCAACAGGGGAAAGCGATCTAAGAGTCACCAGGGACAGGAAGATGTGGAAAGCCATGAACACCTACGCCCCGAAAGGATATGGAACATAAAAGAAGAATTCAGTCATAAATTTCCTGAAGTTGGCACCTTAAAAGAAAGCCCGAATACAACAAGAGTAGACACGTTTTGATAAGAAGAACAAGAATGAAATCATTAGTCGGGGTGTAAAAAATTATCATTCTTCGTCCCAGACAATCAGACCAAACAAATTTCCAACTTACTCTTTTATTCCAACCTGCCCTTCTATTTTGAACTTATGAGTAACGCATTTAAAAACTCTTATGTCTTACTATGCTTTCAGAAAATTACTGGTAACCTCGCCACACCTTAAAACATCACTTTACATTTTACGATTTACACACAGACAATCTCTGATCTCTTTAACAGACATTCGTTTTAATGTGCTATGCTGAGGAAGAGCTCTCCAGTCTACACAGTTATCTTAACGACGCGTGACACTCTCTTCTGTATAATAAATTCTCACGACACAGTTTTCTAGCGGTCCCAGGAGAGAAATAAATGAGATCATGTCCGACGTGTGTCTCCTTTGCCACAAGATTTAGTCATTTCTAATCACACTTCTTTTTGGTCTTGCCGTATGCTGCAGAAATGTTCGCTTTCTACTCTATGGTTTTAGTAAGGACACTAAGTATCATTGTGTAAATAGGTTTCCACACACTCTTTGTCTATTTCTTGGAAAACACTTCCACATCTAAAATGGTGCAGATCTAAGAAACAATTGGCATTAAGTTATACTATAAATTTTTCGAGCCTTCCAAGACTCGAAAATAGCCTCATATTTATTATTATTATGTCATTTTTCATCATATTTCGATTTCTTCTTTGGGCTCACTACCAACCAAGTCTGCGGGGAGACCTAAGGCAGGTAGTGGCGTGTTGTTATGGCTCCATTTCATGTTTTTCTATCTTCCCTATCATCTCCAGCATTACATAGATAAAGTTTTCCTTAGTGTGTGGGCTGTACTTAATAAGACAATTTTTTGTATATCTCTTAAGCTGGGGTTTCCAGGGATTCTTTCAATGTGTTGTTTTGTTCCATTTTTTATCATTCCAAGTGCACCTACTATCACTGGCACAACTCTTGTTTTCAATTTCCACATTTTTTTCTATTTCAATTTCCAGGTCTTTATATTTTGACAGTTTTTCAAATTCCTTGATTGCTATGTTACAATCCGCTGGACAAGCCATATCAATTAATAGACAAGTTTTCTCCTTCTGGTGTTTAACAATAATGTCTGGCCTGTTTGCTTCAATTTTTCTGTCTGTGTAGATGGTGTAATCCCATAGAATGGTTACATCTTCTATTTCTGTAACCGGTGCTGGGTGATGTTCATACCAGTGTTTGCCTACAGCTTTTCCATAATGTTTGCATATTGCCCAATGTAAATATTGCCCAACTCTATCGTGGCGATTTTTGTATTCATTTGGAGCAAGCACAGAACAGCCTGAGATTAGGTGGTCTATTGTTTCTTGGTGTTTATCACAAAACCTGCATTTTGGATCCATATTATTATGCATAATATTTGCCTGAAAGTTTCTCGTGAAAAGACTTTGGTCTTGTGCTGCAAGAATAAAGCCTTCAGTTTCAGACTTTAATCCAGATGCACGTAACCATCGATGAGTATTAACTTTGTCAACATTGGATTTATTATTATTATTATTATTTTTATAAATAAGTTTATATATATATATATATATATATATATATATATATATATGTGTGTGTGTGTGTGTGTGTGTGTGTGTGTGTGTGTGTGTGTTATAAAGAATTAATGTTTTGTTATTTACTAATTCGACTGATTTTATTACTGTAAAAGTTTGTTAGTGGATACTTTTATTTTAGTAGGGACTCCATTTATTTATTAAACAACATATTTAATTATTTTCAGCTACCAACCTGAATATTCTAAGCATCTTATTAAAGCAAAATGCAAATTCAAATTCTACTGAAAAGCGTATATCTAACTTTAATGAGATTTCTCGAATATTCAAGCCGATGGATGAAATTCATATTTTTAATAAGTAAACGGAGCCTCTTCTCAAATACTAAAAATAAGGCTTAAAGTGATTAAGGGATTATATATATATATATATATATATATTGGTAAGAAAATTTAGCACATTTTTCTTCTCAACCTATTTCTTCTGGATAATATACATTGAACTATTTATTTTTTATCTAATTGATAATTTTTATTAATATGAGAAAATCTTTGTATTACCCTCTCCGTCTTCAATGGTTGGCATTCTCGCACATTATATATATATATATATATATATATATATATATATATCTTATACAGACATTTCTGTTTGATCTATGTGCATTGACATATGTTGATGACCTATTATTAAAGGAGTAAGTTTGAAATTTAATCCAAGCCCAAAATACACGACTTTAACCTATCAGACATGGCAACGAGATTTTATTAAAAGTATCAATTTCACTATGTCGAGCTTATTTGGCGTAATATGTATTTAACCCTGACCAATTATTTACTTTATTCATCATAAAACGTTTGAAAATAATATCGCTCAAACTTTTCAGCATCTTTCCCATATCAGTAGTTTTAAACATTTAAGCAAATCAAAGGTGTCGAATTTGGAAGGGCCAACTGCTAACTGATTTAGATTTGGGCGTGGGTCCCGAAATTTTTATTTACATATTGTCCTGAGTAAAATATATTTTTATAGCTGAGAATATTATAATTATTTCCTAGATGATATTTATTAGCTTATATTTCTAAGGGAGATGCTGATTGAATTTTCTCAAGTATTTGATAAGATACAACACAATGACTATTTTGAACAAAGAGGGGAAATTAATGTAATATTATTAGAATCAACCTGAACATTTCCTGGGTACAAACCGTCTGCATACGGGTAGAAAATACAATGAGTCAGACACATAATGAAGAGGACGAATTAAAAAGATGTGTCTTTTCGCCGGATTTATTAAAACTTTACAGTGAGGCGATTCTAAGGGAGCTAGATGTCTTACCAGAATTTATGACAGGCAGACAATCTTAATAACATAAGATACGCAGAACATATTATGTTGATGGCAGACGCAGAAAAAAAATGAAGCAGCTCCTAGACAATGTAGTAAATGAAAAAGAAACAAAAGGACTATCAGTTCTACCAAGATAGCGTGTATGGTCGTTAGTAAAAGAAAAATCCAAGAAGCAAGCAACGAATCAGCGACGTCACAATCAACCAGATTCAAAATCATAAATCCGAAGCCATGTTCAAATAGAAAACGAACAGATCAAAAGTTAGAAAAGCATTAAAATCAGGCTTTTTTGTCAGAATGAAGCAAAAGAGTGTTTAATTAATATGCAATATTTGGCTTCCTACAAGATGCTGGATGCTGAACAATCTCATAGCAAATAACCAGGTAACATGGGGTAACAACGATGGGGCTTCAAAGAAAGATTCTACAAAAGAATACCGTGGAAAGAGCGTGTGAGTAACAAGGATATTTTAATGAAAATGGTAACAAAAACTATGCTTTTGATTAGAATTAGAAAGAGATATTTCCCTTTTCTCTGACATATAATGAAGAAAAACGGTTTGGAAAATGTTACGCTCAATGAACATATGAAAGAGCGTCATTGTGTCATAGTAAACCATTTTTCACGCCAGAAACTGTCTTACATTTTTAAAAGTCTGCTATTTCCCCTTGCTTTGAATATTGCTTCCGCCTCTAATCTGGCGCGCCTGCTATATATCCTTCTTTGGATTTTATCAGGAATCATTAGAGATGATCGATAAAATCCAAAGTAAAATCTGCAATCTTGTTGGAACTGACGTAGCATCTCGGCGTCGGTTACTTTGCCACTGCCGTAAAGTAGTTTCCCTGCGCTTTTTCGATAAATACTTTCATGATGATTTTGCTGATTAACTTTCGTCTATGGTACCTAGACTTGATGAATTTAAGGACAATAATAGATTGGCGGCAAAGATTCATCAAGCAATGGGAATCGTTATCTTCTGTCATCGTAAACTCGGTTCTTTTATTTTACCCTTAAATAGTATATTTTTTCATATACTCTAACAACCAGTAACACATGCGTCTAAGCTGTTTTATCGCCTTGCTTGGGATGAAATTTTAAATATATATATATATATATTTAACATACAACGTGTGTTAGCACGTGCGAAACCCTGTCTTCCTCAGCCGCCGACCAGCGGTGATGTCACGGTTTTGGTGTTTATGGCGGGACCACCATTCCTGGCGCCACCAGCAGCGTTTGTCATCATGCAGGTATGAAGACAAACTTGTTGATTGTCCCTCTTGTATATTCTCGTACTGAAGTAAAACGAGCGTTCCTCTTATTATATATATATATATATATATATATATATATATATATATATATATATATAGTTAAATAAAATAAAGACAAGAGCAAAAACTGTATTTTAATCACCTACGCGTTTTGTCCTGTGATGGACTTTATCAAGGCAAAAAGACGAAAGGGAATTCAACATGAATTACACTATACATGAAGGAATTCTAAAACAGACTAACATACATAATAAAAAGTTTCAAAGAAAACGGTTGAATTCTCTTCGTTGTAATATCTCGTGACTTTGCATGACACATGAGGGAATTCTAAAAACTAAAATATTCTGTTAATCTTTTGAAATTATTTGTGAGCGTTTTTGTGGTTGCCAATACTGTTTTGTTTATAGATACGTAATTTAGATTAAAGCTCATTTCGTCTTTTTGCCTTGATAAAGTCCATTACAGGACAAAACGCGTAGGCGATTTAAAATTCAGTTTTTCTCTTGTCTTTATTTTATTTAACCATCCTGTCCTTAATCTCAGATCATAACTGAGTATATTTTTACACACACACACACATATATATATATATATATATATATATATATATATATAGTGCTGAGTTGTGATAATGTTTAGCGCCAAAATTGTTTTTTGTCAGTAGTTTTACTGATAAAAGGTATTTTGGCAAGTAGGATTTTTAGCGTAAAGTGCTCGATAGTGATAGTCTTAATGTAAAGTGCGTGTCACTTTAACTGAGCAGGTTCATACCGACTTTGAGGTTTTGTCAGGACACCGTTATGATGTTTTCACTCATCAGGGGTATTTCTTTTTGCTGTTGTGCCCCCAATATTTTTTTTTCTTATTTATATTGAGCCTGGTTTAATTTGATATTTTGTGGGAATTGATTTATATGCGAGGATACAGCGATTAGATTATCAAACGAGTTTATGGAAATGAATGACAGGACAAGAACTGCAATGAACAGAAAAGAGATAAACATGTGATACACGCTTGGGCGATCATGTGTCTTTCGAGACATGACTGACTGGGCAGAAGATTATCCCACAGTAGGTTGCCATTGCTTTCTGCGGTAGACTGGTTGCCATCCAAGGCTATAGAACCCAATCTGACCTGTCATTGTACTCATAGCTAGAAGGGGAAGAGATGATTTATATTATTGAGTAGTAATTAGTGGGGGATCAGTTTATTACTTCATAACAATATAAAACTGATAATCCACTTCATACCCAGTAGAAGACTTAATCCTGTTTTCAACTATTATATTCAGTCAGTCAGTTAAGTGCCATAGGTGATACAGCTTTGGGCGATCATGTCTCTTTCAAGACATGACTGACTGGGCAGATGATTATCCCGCAGTAGGTTGCCATTGCTTTCTGCGGTAAATTGGTTGCCACCCAAGGTTATAGAACCCAATCTGTCCTGTTATTTAACTGGAAGGAATAGACGGATTAATACCCTTATATAGAACCTTGTTGAATGACTAAATTTGAGTATAGCAGCGTCATTCGCTGTCTTAGCTTCTGCATAACCATAACGGCGGAGTCGTTGTTCGTGAAATTGCTCCAGCATTTCCCTGTGTCACTAGTAGGTGATCCAAGTCTCACATGCATACAACAATGAAAACAAAACACAAATATTGTAACCTTTCAACTTTCACAAATATTGTAACCTTTCAACTTCAGGCTTACGGCCATCAGTCAATCAGTTAAGAGTCATACGTGATACACGCTTTGGGCGATCATGTTTCAAAAGAGACATGACTGACTGGACAGAAGATTACCCCACAGTAGGTTGCCATTGCTTTCTGAGGTAGACTGGTTACCAACCAAGGCTATAGAACCCAATCTATCTTATTATTTGACTCATAGCTAGAGGGGGGAAAGATGTATTATATTATTAAGTAGTAATCAGTGGGGGGCCAGTTTATTACTTCATGACAATATAAAACTGATCCCCAACTTTCTACCTAGTAGAAGCCTTAATCATGTTTACAACTATTATATTCAGTCAGTCAGATAAGTGCCATACGTGATACACGTTTTGGACGATCAGGTCTCGAAAGAGACATGACTCACTGGGCAGAAGATTATCCCACAGTAGGTTGCCATTGCTTTCTGCGGTAGACTGGTTGCCAACTAAAGCTATAGAACCCAATATGTTCTGTTATTTAACCTATAAGTGGAGGAAATAGACGGATTAATACCTTTCCCAAGGGTATTTGCGCGTAAGTGAATGCAAAGAATTCAAATGGAATTCGAACTCGACTCCCCAATATCCACTGCAACACAACGTTACTAATTGCTAAAAAAGATAAGATTTTGTTGAGCCACACTCTGAAGAGACACATTAAAATGATAGTGAGTTTTACTCTCTATTAACATATTACAAATGGAATTTGTTTTTTCTATATCAACCTTTTGCTTTACTCTTATAATAACCTAATTAAATTAAAATTAAATTAATTTTAAAAGAAAAGAGTTGAAGGTGATAATGCTTTAAAAGTGGGTTAATTTAGGTAATTTCTTTTTTTTTTTTTTTGGTCATGCAACATATTAACTTTCCTAATAAAACTAATGGTGCTAGGATGCTTGAATAATTAAAAAAAAATAATGCCAATAAAAAAGCGATAAAATTTACTCTCATAATTGGTTAAGTTATTGATCTGGATATATGGAACGCCAATTGTTTATTGTGTGTCTTTCGCCAAACCATATAAGACGCCAAGAAGTAGTTTACATTTTATACCGTCTACAATAGCATTAAACGCACTATTTACTATAGTAGTGTAGCAACACAAACATTGATCCTTAAAATAGTTAATGCATCAGCGAGAAAGCGTTCAAAATCAACAAAATTGTGAATAACTTTTACGCTTATTAAGTTACAATGAAATACCTTTGGAAAAGATATTAATACGTCTCTTCCCTCTCTAGCTATGAGTCAAATAATAGAAAAGATTGGGTTCTATAGCCTTGGCTGGCAACCACTCTACCACAAAAAGTAATGACAACCTACTGCAGGATAATCTTCTACCCAATCAGTCATGTCTCTTTCGAGACATGATCGCTCGAGGGTGTATCACGTATAGTACTTAACTGTCTGACTGAAGAAAAAGAGAACACGTGTACGTATAGACGAAAAATATAATAAAAACTAAAGAAAAGTACCTGGTCAAGCATGATCAGCTATATATATATATATATATATATATATATATATTATAAATTATGTTTTAGAACATGTACATAATTTCTTCTATATATGTCCTCTTCCCTACAATCATACGCTTGTTTCAGTGTTCTTAATTACCAATAACCCCAAACAACCCCCACGACAACAACGAACCAAATATAAACAGAGAATGATTCCAAACTTTTATTTCCCCCGAAGAGGTGTTTAAATCCAAACACTGAAACAACCATATGATTGTAGGGAAGAGAACATATAAAGAAGAAATTATGTACATGTTCTAAAACATAATTTATAATAAATATTCACTGCTCTATACATCATATATCGAGCACTGTTTTAAATTAATGTTTTGGATGGAATTTTTTTATTTTTTCTCTCCTCATTCTATACTCACTCGGATATATATATATATATATATATATATATATATATATATATATATATATAGTGTATCGAGGCAGTAGAATTTTTTTCTAAACATATACTGTTAAATATAAGAGACAGTCAATGTCTATTATGTTTAATCATGAGCCGTTATAAACATTGTATTTTGGCTTTAATTTCAGGTGAAAATAAAGACAAAAATTCTCCAACATTTGGATAATTTTTTTATTAAGTTGGTTCTAAACTTTCGGCTCACATCAGACATCTTCAGAGAGGTTATAAGGACGTTAACTCAAAAACATCCACTATCAGCGACAATTTTATTATGTGTTGACATAAAACTCCGCTAAGCAATGGCAACAGTTACCAAAAATAGTAAACGCAGTTCGCAAATTTGTAATGCAGTTCTATAACGTCACACCGGGTGAGAGCTCGAAATGATAACAGAACCATATATTTAAATACAATGTAATATGTTATGATCAGAGTACAATTAAACATTATTTCTTTGAAAAACATAACCATGTAGGCAATATCAGGCAGATTTTAGTCAACAATACAATAATCCACACTTATACACACAGCAAAAAAAAACTTCAGATATTGGAGGCCATCTACATTAAATCCAAACAACCTACACTTCATAAATCCACGTTTAAATCTGGTCATAGCAGAGTTTTATATGAACACAAGAAAAATCGTCGTTCATGATGTTTTTTTTTTGTGTGTGTGTTAGCGTTCTTGTAACCTCTTTGAAGATGGCTCATGTGATCCGAAAGCTTAAAACCAACTTAATAAAAAATTATCCAAATGTTGGAGAATTTTTGTCTTTATTTTCAACTGAAATTAAAGCCAAAATGCGACGTTTAGAACGGCACATGATTAAACATAATAGACATTCATTGTCTCTTATATTTAACAGTATATGTTTAGAAAAAAAAAATATATATATATATATCGCTCTGGCATCCTACATAGAGTAACTGAAATATATCTATACATGTGCATGTACTTACGTGTATAGTATTATTTATAATAAAATCTGAGATTTAATGAGCACATGTTGTCTTTAAACAACAGTAAATACAGCAAATGCACTTCTTTACATATATATATATATATATATATATATATATATTCTAAACATATACTGTTATATTGATAACACAATAACATGGTGGATGTTATTGTGTTATCATCTTAATAATGTCTCTGAAGATGGCTCATGTGATCCGAAAGCTTAAAACCGTCATAATAAAAAATTATCCAAATGTTGGAGTTTTTTTGTCTTTTTTTTTCACCTGAAATTAAAGCCAAAAGACGATATTTATAACGGCTCATGATTAAACATAATAGACATTGATTGTCTCTTATATATATATATATATATATATATATATATATATATATATATATATATATGCAAAAGATTTGTCTCTCTAATTGAGCAGGTATATGCCGACCGAAGTTTCGTGAAGACACCGTTAAGATGTCGTCACTCATCAGGTATGCTTTTGTTTTGTTTTGTTTTTTCGATATACTATCGTGTTCCGGTTTTGTTTTTGATTTTTTTTTAATTCATATTTAGCTTGGTGTAATTTGATATTTTCTTGTAAGATTAGTATTATTTGGGATTGCTTTCATTTTATTTTGCAGGTGTTTAATTTCTATCGAACGTGCTCACTTAAAGTGACAAAATCTTTGCATTAAACCTATCAAAAAACCTGATGACAGAATCCCTTTTATTAGTAAAACTAGTGAAAACAACAACAATCCTGGTGCTAAGCATTATCACAACTCAACTATATATATATATATATATATATATATATATATATATATAGGTATAAGTGTCCAGCCCGTTTTTAGAACATGTACAATTTTTTATATATTCACTACAAATCGTACATTTGTTTCGACATTGAAACTACAATGTCTCATCAGGTGGTGATGTCTCTCTCCAAATACTTTTGGAAGTTAAAAGACGAAAATAAAACACCTAAAGTTTAATGGAAAATCCTCAAACAAGCAAGAACAGCTAAATCAATAAAGGAACCATGTTTCCTTTGTCTTCAAGAAAAAATTGAAATCATTAAATATGTGAATAGCAAAAAGCTTTTAAACCAGAGGCATGAAACCACAGCAAGCTGCAAGCACATTAAAGAACTAACTTTACAATCATGCTAAAAAATACTACAAAAGCCAGAGCTAGGACCCCTTAGAAATGATACACCTTCATAGTACTAACAACATTCTTACACACACCACAAACCGTGATCTAATTTAAAATTTAAAAAATTAAAAATTTTATAAAGAAAACTCGATTTCCTAATTTCAAAATTAAGGTTAAATATACAAAATATGACGAATTATAAAAACTGCTTAAATACACATTAAATTTTACCTATTCCCTTAAATACAAACATACCTATTATCTATTTACCTATTACCTTTAATACAACATTAAATCTTACCTCCTACATTAAATTCTACCTATTACGCACACATTACCTACTTACCTATTACCTTACATACTAACATTAAATTTTGCCTCTTACATTAAATCTTACATATTACACACCACAAACTGTGATCTAATTTAAAATTTAATAGAAAAAATCGATTTCCTAAATCCAAATTTAAGGTTAAATATACAAAATTAGATAAATTATAAAAACAGTGCTTTAATTCAAAGATATTCTACAGTTGTACAAATAAGCAGTAACTAAAATCCCATCCCTTCCCACCCCTTACACTTCCCTACTCTGCTTCTCTAAGAAATCCAATGGATAAAGTCTAGTCAGACGATCATAAAAATTACATCCTATCTGCTAATGTTAAATCTGTCTACAAAATTCCCAGACACTCATTAATCAACTATATTCACTACCCACCACACTTACTTTAAAATTCAAACGGACAATTCACAAGACTTATTCCCTTATCACTAACCCCCACCAACATCCCACACACAAGTGACCAAATATAAGAAAAGAAGCTTTTCATTCCTGTCCACACCACCTGATGAGACATTGTAGTTTCAATGTCGAAACAAATCTACGATTTGTAGTATATATATAAAGTTTTGTACATGTTCTAAAATATAATTTATAACAAATATTCACGGCTCTATATATTATATATCGAGCACTGTTTTATATTAATGTTTTGGACGTTGTAAAAAATCTTTTTCTTCGTTCCCTATTTATTCGGATATATATATATATATATATATATATATATATATATATATATATATATATATATGGAACTATTAGTGAGTTATATTTCGGTATTTTTGTTTGAAGTAAACGAATCCTTCGAATAATATACAATAATCTTCTCGGAATTCTCTTTAAAGACACGCAACACAGAACACATCCAGAATTTTGTTTGAGTGCTTTATATGCTTAATGTCAATGGCCACGTAGTACAATTCATTCAACGGTTACGTTTTTTGCCTGGAGATACGTGTTAGACCACACATGTCAGTACATAACAATTTTCTTCAACATTAATATTGAATACTAGCATTTGAGTAGATACTTTTTTTTATAATTAATCAGTATATATATATATATATATATATATATATATATATATATATAATTCAGATACTTTAATCCAAGCGGAAAAAGCAGGAAGGTAAATTCCAAAAACCCGATCCTAATTAATATTAAAAATTTTATTTTAATATTAAAAAATGATACAGGAAGAGAGCTCCATGTAATAAAATATTACAGAGCAAATATAAATTAAAAAAGGATTAATTCAATGATGTTGGATGATCATTTCGATATGGAAATCCCCACGGGGGATAACACATCACCTCAGCAACAGAAAAATCCTTTCAGAAACTGGAGAAAAATCAGTCTAATTTTCCTTTTTAAATAGATTTGCAAAGCAATTAAAAAAGAAAAAGAAAAAAAGGAAAAAGATAAAACAAAATAAAATCAAATAAACAAGAAAAGAAAAAATTGACATCGTCTGGGTTCGCAAAAAAAGGAAAGAGAATTGTAACTTAAAATTAACAGACGGCTGTGTTGAATTGATGTAAGGTTAAGCAACACGGAAAAAAGTTGGGAGATAAGAGAGATAAAGGAAGGAAGGGAGGGAAAAGAAAAGAAAAGAAAGAAAAAATGTTATATATTACAGACGCTGGACATATTCAAAAACCTAACTTCCCAAAAACGTTGAAGTGTTAGAAAAAGGCCTTTACTTCAAAAAGCATAATTATTTTTAAAGGGAATAAAAAGATATAGGATTTAAAATAATTTTTTTTTTTTAAATTAGGTCATTTGATTTAAACTAAATAAAGACACCGCTAGGTGAAAAAAAAAATTTCATTTACAATTATACATACATATAGAAGTACACACATACATACATACACATACACACACACACATTCAATGCCATACACACTTATATACGTATATACACATACATGCGCATACACACATATATGTGTACACACATATACAAAATTCACACCCACAATATATATGTGTACACACACACATGCACACATATACATACACACATACATATACATTATACATATGCACACACACGTACATATAAAAAATATAAAAAATTAATGAATATTATAAAAAAGAGCATTTAAATAGCTCAAATTTTTTTTTACACACATAAATACATATATGCACACATACATATATACATATATACATATATACACACATATATACAAATATGCACATACACACACAAACATACACATATACATAAAAATTATGATTAGATTTAATTTACTTTTTTATTTAAAAATTAATTTACATTGTGATTCGGAAATTTTTATGCTTCGATATTTAAAATCATCTCGTCATCAGATAATGTTCGGTAACTTTGGCGAAAATGATTTACACGAAATGATTTACATACAGAATTATAATAGACAGAAGGATTATATGAAGATAATCTGAAGATAATTTCAAGAATCTATATTTTTGAAGAAAGAAAATTATTACCAGAAATACATTTTTTAATACAAAGCTAGAAGGCATCTTCGGTTTTCTAAAATAAAAATAATTATAGTAAAATAGTTTTTTCATCAAAATTTGACTAAATCAATCTTCTCACTGCAACCAAACATTAAAAAAAAAAGTATTTTAAAATCCTACCTTTTTGGCATTGAATAACCCTAAGAGGTTGATATGCCGTTAAACAAAACTCAAACTCAAAGGTCACTGAGTAATATTCAACATTTTGCTTTGTTATTTGTTAACCGACTATCATATATATATATATATATATATATATATAAAGAGATGGAGAAAGAGAGAGTGGGGGAGGAGACATGGAAGTGTCAGAAGGCGTAATTCTTAGTAGCCCCGCAAAACCAATTGGCAAACTAAGTCCGAATTTCGAGTAAATTATCACTAATTAGGTTGACAAAGGCATAAATCCACTTTACCCTGTACTTTATTGCATTATTAATCAAGCCGACTGTTGCGTAGAAATACTGATTGACCTTATCTACTCCTATTATTAAAACATGGACTCATCCAGCTGCTATGAGTTGAACTTCTGGTGATGAAACCGTAACAGAAAGTGTGTTGCAAAAGCGTAGCGCCTTCCAGACGTACGCTTGTCGCGCTGAAGTACTGTATTCACAGTCCATGTTCTCTTGTGATTAGACCATCTTTCACTCAACACTTTGTATCCAGTGTTTACCTTAGTCTTCCTAACCAGCAATCAAGAGAGTTATACGAACTTTTTATGACACTGACAAGATATATCTCCTCGCTAACCTGCAACTATTGGTCTGGATAAGTAACTGATATGGAAAAACAAAAGTTATCGCTGAAGATTTTGCAGTCGTTGTCAGCCTGAATAATTAACTATATCTCAATTGGCAAAGAGCCAAATCGCGTTTAGATGTCGAATTCACAGTTAGTTTACATATCACATAACCTCATATATTCTAGTATTTCTTTAGTTTTCGTTTATATGCGATTGCGTGTCATAGAAGACAAAAAATAATCTTTTAGTAAACGTTATTATAGAAACTTTGAAAAGTAGTATGTGTTTCATTGCTATTTTTTTATTTATTTAATCATAAAGAAATGCATTATTTCTTAAAAGCATGATATATTTTCTTTTCAACAATAATCCATAAGTCAACATGAAGTTTGAACCATCGGTAGGAATGATAAGCAATTCTGGTCGAAAGTACAAGACATTTTGAAGAGAGGTGAACAGTTTTTCACGCACAAAGACATCCATAAGCAAATGATATTTTTAAAAGATAAAGCATTTATTCAGTTAAGTAGAAAAGAATAATCCTTACAAAAATATTACAGAAATCATAATCCCCGACGCGGAATATTTTAGAGTCTGGAGAAAATATCAAAAGAATCTGAATGAAAAGCAGACGACAACGCTTAGATTAAAAGAAAACGGCGCCATATTTGTTTTTTATTTAATTCTTTTCTTTTCTTTTCTTTTCATAAGTGAATGTTGTTTGATTCGTTTTTCACCAAACAACATAACTTTTAAACCATACAATAGATTGAAAAGAAAAAGCAGGAGGTAGATGATAAGAAATAATAAAAAAAGAGTTGCTGATGGGTTAAAAGGTGACGAGATTGAAGTGTAGAAAATTCACATAAAGAAAGAAGGCAGGCATTGGATAAGAAAAATTAAATTGAAGAAGAAAAACACAATTTAGCGAAAAAGAATTGATGGAGAATGATTTGAAGAATTCAAATAAAAAGATAAATAAAAGAGGAAAAGCGTGATAATTAAAAAGAAAAATTTATCAAAGGTTTTGGTGTGTAACATTCAGAACGAAAAAGTCTATGTATATTTTTCAGAACGTTTCAAAGTACAATGCAAAAATTATACTTGAATTTATGAACTATATAAGTCAGAGTGGAGATAGAATCAACTAATGATACACCATTTTCATTTCTGTGTGGCATTATAAAAGAGTGACAAACAATAAAATCCCGAAAAGAGAAAAAGTAGCGGATAAAGGGAGGCATAACGACGAAAGTGGTAACCTTATTAGAAGTTAGTCAGTTAAGTGCCATACGTGAAACACGCTTGGGCGATCATGTCTCGAAAGAGACATGACTGACTGGGCAAAAGATTATCCCGCACTAGGTTGCCATTGCTTTCTGCGGTAGACTGGTCGCCGACCAAGGCTATAGAACCCAGTCTGTCCTGCTATTTAACCCATAACTGGAAAGAAGAGACGGATTAATACCTTTCCCAAGGGTATTTGCGCGTAAGTGAATACAATGGATTCAGCTGGAATTCGAACTCAGCTCCTCGATTTCTCGTTCCGAGCCGATATCCACTGCACCACTGTAAAAAATTCGGTAAATAAATCTAAATGGAGAAATAAAAAGAGAAAACAATGAACAAAATTTTTAAAAATGTAACATTGTGTGTGTGTGTGTGTGTGTGTGTGTGTGTGTGTGTGTGTGTGTCCGTTACCTATAGACTCCAAAACGGCTGAACCGATTTTCTTGGAAATTTACATAGTTGTACTATAAACGTCTGCGAGTGTTCTTAGCTAGGTTTTGTATCGAGGTACCCCCGATAAATACCGAAAATCGATAAACGAAAAAATGCAGTTATAGAAGGAGTGGTCTGATTTTAATCAAATTTGATACACTCATAGACAAAGACATAAGAAACGATATTCAGAAGTTTCAAGGTTGCAGTTCTTACAATAGTGCAGAAAATTTGATATCGATCCCAGGAAATCAAAATTTGACTTGCATCCATTCATTTTTCTTTCAGTCTACGTTTTCGCTTTAACTGGAAACAACTGTTACTTTTTAGTCTTTCGTGCCAACGTTCAAAGAGTCTGAGCTCCAGGACCATGGATTAGTTTTAAAGCTTTCATTAAACCCGAGCAACGCCGGGCTATACTGCTAGTAAAAGATAAATAAAAGTATCTGAAAATATGTTTGTGTGTGTCTGTTTATCTGTCTGTATGTGCTTTATACAAATCCACAATTTTTATCCGATTCTCACCAAACTTCACATAAATATTCTTTAGGCTGAGTCTGAGCTCCAGGACCATGGATTAATTTTAAAGCTTTCATTACACCCGAGCAACGCCGGGCTCTACTGCTAGTAATAAAATAGGGATTGAATGTAGGAGGATGAATCTAAATGTCAGAATTATATTGCATGCCTGTTAGCTCTCTACCTCTTCTGGTAGACTCCTTGAGACCCTTATTTATGTGGAATTAGTCCATCATCTCTCCTCGTAGAGCCTTTTTTCAGACAAGTAATACGGTTTTTGTTTTTTCAGGACAACTGCTGATTTAATGAAGTTAAATGCGGAAATAGTTTAGCATACTCTAGATAAAAACGGTGAACTGGTTTTTAACATGGATATCTCGAAAGTCTTTGACAGAGTCTAGCATACTAATCTTCGCCATAAGCTGAAAATTTACGGTGTTTTGGGACACATTTTTAGTTTTCTATCAGATCGTGAAATGAAAGTTATCTTGAACGGCCAATCGTCTGGATTCTTGCCTACTAATATGAGTCCGTTGCTCCTGCTATCCACCTAGGGGTCCTTGAAGAAATCCAACGGAGAATCTGTAATGTAGCAGATCCCGACTTGACAGCTCAGATGCAGACACTTCCCTGTGTGACTTCTACAAATACTTTCACGGCTTCTGCTCCAATGAACTTAGCTTCATGGTGCCTCCTCTATATATGAATTTACTCGAGCCACAAGATTAGCAACTACGCCCTGCCCTTTTACAGTGAAACCAATAAAACGTAACCGCAATTTTCTACTCTAACAGCTACTTTTCTCGCACTGCCCGCCCGTGGAATTCCCTTCCGCTTACTTGCTTCCCCGACAGCTGCAATCTCCACCAATTTAAATGTGAAGTCGTCATCTCCTATCCCACTGACCTGCATCCTCTCTCTCACGCTCTTTTCTCATCCTTCTCTTACCCACTTCCTGACACCCCCTATAAACTGTCACTCTTTCTCATAACTTTCCTCCTATGTAACCTCCTGCAAAACAGTGGCAATAAAATGCTTTGCTTGGGGCGATATGATTATAAAAAAAATTAAATGTCATCTCTGCATAAAGATCTCAATGGATGTTATCCAGCGCAATATATGATATTGATAAAACTCACCATGTCATTTAGATTAATTATGAATTATAATTTATAACCAATTTAAATGACTTGTTGAGTTTTCTTATATATATATATATATATATATATATATATATATATATATATATATATATATATTAACTATGGTTTTCAGCGATGTGTCAATTTATCCGTTAGATTCATAGCTAGGTTAAGAAACGTCTGTGAACGCTGAATTCGGATGATAAAGGGAGCAAGAGAAGTTTTAAATGATGTCATGGCTTCTGCTCCGATGAACTTAGATCACTGGTGCCCCCAAATACGAATTTGCACGAGATACTAGATTAGCAACTAGATCCCACCCTTTTACAGTGAAACCGATAAAATGCAACCGCAACTTCTACTCCAACAGTTTCTTTCCTCGCACTTCTCGACTGTGGAATTCCCTTCCACATGATTGCTTCCCCGACGGATACAATCTCCAGGAGTTTAAATGTAAGGTCAATAGACACCTCCTAACACACTAACCTGCTCCCATTCCTCCTGACATTCCCTATGTCTAACATTCATTCCTCCTGACATTCCCTATGTCTAACCACTCCTTCTCTTTACCTTCCCCTATGTAGCCCCATGCGCAATAGTGGCAGTAGAATGCCTTGCTTGGGGTGAGATGATTAAAAAAAATGTCAAAACAAACAGTCCCATTCTAGGTCATAAACATAAATATATCTTTAAATATATCCGCAGGCAAATTCACAGTTGTTACGGGGTATCCCCTTTTTCAATGACAATAGACTCGTCTAGAACATACATATATTCCTGCTACGACAGATACAGAGACCGAGATCCGAGCGGTACCGAACTATACCAAGGTTTCGCGGAGAATAGAGCGTCAGTAATTCATAGTAGCTCTGATCTCTACTTAGTAGAATATTATTACGCAGCACCCGTCAGCTTCCGACGTGGATATGCTACTTCTTTTTTTTTTTAATCATTTCACCCCGAGCAAGGCGGAAACGCCACTGATGTGCAGGGGGCTACATAAATGTAAAAAGATTAATTAGAAAAGAGTGAGGAGTACAAACTAGTTAGAAAGGAACAATAGAAAGCTGAGAAAGCAGGTGCGATGACAGATACATAGGTGGAGAGAAAGGGAATGTTATACAGGAAAGGGGAGAGAGCGAGAGTCCAGTGGTTAGTAGATGAGTATTCACTTTGCATTTAAATTTCTGGAGGTTGTAGTCGTCAGGAAAGCAAGAATACGGGTGCGAGTTCCACAGGCGGGAAGTGCGAAAGAGGAAGCTGCAGGAGTACAATTGTCGTCTGCATTTGGCTAACCTGACTGTGAATGGGTGGGACCCAGTTGCCAGTCTGGTTGCACGAGTAAACACCTGTTGAGGAGGCATCAGTGACTTAAGTTCGTCTGAGCAGAAGCCATGAAAGTATTTATAGAACAGACAAAGGGAGGCCACATTTCGACGATGGGGAAGTGGCTGCAGTCGAGTCGCCAGATCAGTACCTATCACATTACAGGCTCTCCTTTGGAGCCTGTCAAGAACACTGAGGAGAACGGCTGGGGCACCTGACCATAAATGGCAGCAGTACACCATGCACGGGCGGATGGATGACTTGTATATATGCAGGATGGATTCAGGTGGAAAAAACATCCTGGATCGACATAGTGACCCAACCTTCTTAGCAGTAGATTTAGCTCTGGATTCGATATATTGGTTCCATTTGAGGTCTGAGGACAGGGTAACTTCTACTACGGCTTTACTTCAGAGACGTGTATATATACTTCCTATTAACCGTATTTCTGGATTGCTAACCTGCGTTCAATTTTGTATCTTTTACGTTAATATACTTATTTTTCTATCGCAAATTCTGATTGTTTTTCCTTTATTTTGTGCGGCTCCCATTCCCGGGATCCACAACAACAATCAAAATAAAATAAGTACGCAACATAAAAAGCCACAAAACAGCATATAAACAATAAAATCACATACACGCACCTACATATAGACAACTTCTTCTTTTTTTTTTAATCATTTCACCCCAAACAAGGTATTCCACTGCCACTATTGCGCATGGGACTACATAGGGGAAGGTAAAGAGAAAGAGTGGTTAAACATAGGGAATATCAGAAGGAAGGTGACAGATGAGCAAGGATACCGAGGATGAGGGTTGGGCAGATGGGAAGAGTGTTTGATAGAATGGGAGGAGGTTAGTGTGTTAGGAGGTGTCTATTGACCTTACATTTAAACTCCTGGAGATTGTAACCGTCGGGGAAGCAATCGTGTGGAAGGGAATTCCACAGTCGGGAAGTGCGAGGAAAGAAACTGTTGGAGTAGAAGTTGCGGTTGCATTTTATCGGTTTCACTGTAAAATAGGCATAAAACATACAAATATACACGAGAACACTCACATGAAAACATATACACACAAATATATGTACATGCATTAACAAGAATATATATATGCACCTACATATATATACACAAATACATATACACACACATATATATACATACACTACCGGCCATAATTATTAGGCCACCTCAGTTTTTTAAAAGAAATTATGTATTTTATACTATTTTTAGTATTTATTACCAAGTGGATAATTCTAAATGAAAATAGATTTTTTTTTAATACTGCACAATAACATGTGCATCAAATAAACTGTTCTGGTGTCCAATTTTTGTGCTCTCTCCCCTATGCTAGTCTCTTCTTCTTATTGGCTCGCCGAAGCAAGGCTTCCTGGCTGCCTTGTAAAATTTTGCAAAGTAGTAATGACAAAAGAATCATTCTATTTTTATTTAGAATTATCCAGTTGGTAATAAATACTAAAAATGATATGAAATACATAATTTTTTTAAAATACTGGGATGGACTGATAATTATGGCCGGTAGTATACGTATATCCATGCAATACAATATATCAATATGTTTGCTACTACATAAACCCATATACACACCTACAGTCATACATTTATACCTATGCTCCCAAGTAAATATATGTATATATAAACACAAGTAAAAACAAACTGGAAAAATAAAAATACATAAATACATACAATTTAACAGATAATAACAACTAATTCAGCGACCATTTGAAATAAATGCCTAAAGAATCATAATTATTAAATACTAATTTGACAATCTGTGCTAGTATAAAAGATTATTAAATATCAACTTGATAATTTACGTTAAAATAAAATCTATCAAATATTAACATAAGAAAAAATAAATGGATGTAAGTCAAATTTTGATTTCCTGGTATTGATATCAAATAAGTTTTTTTCGTCGTAAACTGAATTTTGAAGAAATTTACGTCACAAAAAAATTTGATATGCAATTAACGTCTATTTTTAATTGTCTTAGTTCTTAACCGTCTTTTTTTATTTTTACATTTTGAAAAAGTATTAGTTGCTGACGACATGTGAAATCTCTCTTAGGGGTTTAATGTTGAAATGATCAGACAACAACAATTTTGAACATTGAAAACTTATTTTATTTTATATTAGCTCTGTAATTTTAATTACATTGAGCTCTCCACCTGTATCATTTTTTAATATTAAAATTTTAATATTAATTAGGATCAGTTTTTGGGATTTACCTTCCTACTTTTCCGTTTGGATTAAAGTTATTTTTTAATATATATATATATATATATATATATATATATATATATATATATATATATATATATTAATTGTTTAATACTTAGTTTTTGGTCCTAATATGGTTAGACCAGTACACATTTGTATTAAGAAGTGTTCTATACAATTATATTGTAGAACTTTTGAATATTTTTCATTTTTAAACGAGTTATTTCGCTACCTTGATTTCTACCATGAGTGGTGTCTTCAGATGATTTTTGATAATTATTAAAAATCGCCTGAAGACACCACTCATGCTAATAACCAAGGTAGCGAAATAACTCGTTTAAAATTTTATATATATATATATATATATATATATATATATATATATATATATACTGTTTAATTATAAAAACAGATTACCTACTAAAATCTGGATATTCATTAAAAATAATATTCAAACAAATAAATAAAAAATATGTTTGGTTAATTCGCTTTCGCAACATTTCGTTATATCTTTTTTTGTTACATTTGTTTACATTAGGATACGAAAACAGAGGGTTTATGGATTTATACGGCCTATTTCGGCTTTGTATATCTGTAAATTTCCTCGTGGTCAAGTGGTGAAGACACGTCAGATCAACTGACAGCTTCCCCTGGACTATGGGGGTCACGTGTACGAATTCTGTCGCAGGATGCATACTTTCCTAACAAGATTTCTCTAATATTCAGGCATATATATATATATATATATATATATATATATATATATATATATATATATATATATATACAGTTTCTGAAAGGATTTTTCTGTTGCTGAGGTGATGTGTTATCCGCCGTGGGGATTTTCATATCGAAATGATCATCCAACATCATTGAATTAATCCTTTTTTAATTTATATTTGCTCTGTAATATTTTATTACATGGAGCTCTCTTCCTGTATCATTTTTAATATTAAAATAAAATTTTTAATATTAATTAGGATCGGGTTTTTGGAATTTACCTTCCTGCTTTTTCCGCTTGGATTAAAGTATCTGAATTATATATATATATACTGATTAATTATAAAAAAAGTATCTACTCAAATGCTAGTATTCAATATTAATGTTGAAGAAAATTGTTATGTACTGACATGTGTGGTCTAACACGTATCTCCAGGCAAAAAATGTAACCGCTGAATGAATTGTACTACGTGGCCATTGACATTAAGCATATAAAGCACTCAAACAAAATTCTGGATGTGTTCTGTGTTGCGTGTCTTTAAAGAGAATTCCGAGACGATTATTGTATATTATTCGAAGGATTCGTTTACTTCAAACAAAAATACCGAAATATAACTCACAAATAGTTCCATTCAGAATATCGTTACGAAAAACTAACGTTACAAAAGTGGCAACGAAGATCTCTTTCTGAACTGTCACGTGGACTACAGCGAAAAAAAAAACCTATCCTACACGTAAAAATTAAAGTATTCAGTGAAATACAAGGACAATGTGCGAACTGAAATCAATTATGCTTCAAATGTTGGTGCTGCAAAAACAACAAGAATAACTACATTTACAACAACGAAAAGACCTATATGAATAGCAATATCAGTTAGAAAAATAAATATTTTTCAAATTGTTGTTTAAGAAAACGACAGAGGAAAAATTCATTCACTCTAAACGTTATTGCGAATTCCAGTCAAGACGAAGGAATAACTTTTCAAACATCTTACAGAAGATACGAAGGAATCTTCAAAAAGGATTGTTCGCATCGGAATGACGAAAAGAAAGTCCCACTATTATTGAGAAAATTGTCCCCTGCTGAACATGAAAAATACATAAATTTTATTTTACCGAAAGAGCCAGGCGAAAAAAATTTTGAGAAAACTGTAGAGATATCGAAAATTTTCGTAAAAAGAACCTCATTATTTGATTCATAGTGGAATCGTCTCAACCTAGTAGAGTGTGAGGAGGGCTTGGAGAATCTGATGCCCACGAGACATATGGAAGGGAAGAGAGAGACAAGGGAAAACTATGTATGACAGAGACAGAAAGGGAGAGAAACAAGAGAGCGAGTAAAAAAAAAGAGAAAAGACGAAGAGAGAGAGGGAGAAAGAGAGAGATACAGAAAAATAAAGAAAGAGACAGAGAAAATGTAGAGAAAGAAAAGACGGAAAAAGAGAGAGAAGAAATGAGAGAAAGAGTTGTTTTCTGAAAATTGGTATGACAGAGACAGAAACAAAGAGAAAGAGACAGAGAGTAAAAAAAGAGAGAAAATACGGAGAGAGAGAAACTGAGAGAAAGAGAGCGATACAGAGAAAAAAGAAAGAGGCAGAGAAAAGAGAGAGATATATAAGAGAGAGAAAGAGACAGTGGGAAAGAAAACAAGCGGGAGAAGAGGGAGGGAAAGAGATTGTTATAAAGATTATTTTAGTCTGACACAAAACTGCTACTAGATTGGCATATAGGTCTCACCTTTTTATCATTAAAATAGTTAAATGCAACCGCTTCTTCTACTCTAATGGCTTCTTTTCTCACACTTTCTGTTTGTGGGACTTCTTTCCGTTAGCTTGTTTCCCTGATTGATACAATCTCCAAAAGTTTAAATGCAACGCCTGTCGTCATCTTCTATCTACTTGATTCCCATCTATCTCTTATCCTTTCTTCGACATCCCCTGTACCTTGATTTTTTTCTTTTTTCTATCACTGTAACCCCCCCCCCTGTGCACCAGTGGCAGTCCTGCCTGGCCTGGGGTGAAATGATTGTAAAAAATATCTATAATTGAACGCCAACTTATAGAATACTAGAGTTTTTGTAGATTTAAAATAAAAATCCTAATCTCAAATTTGAAACTTGACAGTGAATAATGATGCATGCAAAAAGAAAATCCTTACTGCCCTGCCTGTTTGCTTTTTTTTTTTAATAAATCGATTTCCTTATTTCAAAATGCGAAGTATGACAAAAATGCGTTTTCTCTGTTGATTTATTTAACCAATGACAATGAGACAATTTACATGATACGAGTGAATGTACTATAAGTTATTATTAGCAAATATAACCATGCCAATATACGCTGATGATTTTCTTGAGAGACGTTCAAGAAAAGGAAAATTTTGTTGAGGCAAGGTAGTCGACGAGGTCAAAAAGAAATGACTGTCCCTTAATGAATAATTAATACATAGTTGTCAGCAAAAGAGGGAATGCGTTATGTATTGTGGAAGTCTTTCGAGACATGATCGCCCAAGCGTGTTTCACATACGGCTCTTGACTGACTGATTGTGGAAGTTATGAAATTAACTAGCGTGTCACAGAATCCGGAAACACTTAAATACAAAAATCTATAGAAATAGCAAAACTGTGTTATGTAAGGAAAATGTTTTTTTTTTAAATAAAGAGAAGACTGCTTTATAATATCTATTAACAAAAAAGAAATATTGGACGGCTTACGGCCATATCACGTTGAATACACCGGTTCTCGTTCGATCACCGAAGTTAAGCCTGGTCAGTACTTAGATGAGTGACCGCTTGAGAATACCAGTTGTTGTAAGCGTTTAGTGACGAATGTGTGTTGTGGTGCAGTGGATATCGGCCCGGAAAGAGAAATCGGTGAGCCGAGTTCGAATTCCAGTTGAATACACTGCATTCACTTAAGCACTGGTACCCTTGGGAAAGGTATTAATCCGTCCCTTCCCTCCAGTTATGGGGGTAAATAACAAGGTAGAACTTAGGGACCCTGCTCTTAAAAACAAATCGCAATGAATCTTGATACCCGAAAAGTAAAATGTTGTAAAAATAAAATAACCTTACCCAAAATCATTGGTTATGACCTTAAATGATCCCATAAGGATTGATAGGTCGTTAAACCTCGAAACAAACAAAATATTGGACAACCTTCTCACTAATAAAGAAAAGGACTGAATCAATAAATGGTGCAAATATTATGGACATGACATGTGAATAAAGAGAAAGAAGCCGAACTATTAAAAAACGAATGCTAATAAAGTCAGTCATTTAAGTGCCATACGTGATACTCGCTTTGGGCGATCATGTCTCGAAAGAGACATGACTGACTGGGCAGAAGATTATCCCGCAGTAACCTTCTGCCCAGTTACTCATGTCTGTTTCGAGACATGATCGTCTAAGTGTGTATCACGTTTGGCACTTAATTGACTGACTGAATAAGGTAATAGTGAATTGAGAATCGTATATATGAGCAACAACGAAGTTTTGGAGAGACTGGAAACAAGAAAAATCTTGTACTTAACATCAGGAAGAGACAGTTGAAATTTTTGGGACACGTAATAAAAAATGTACGTTGTGCGTTGTGGTGCAGTGGATATTGGCTCGGAACGAGAAATCGGGGAGCCGAGTTCGAATTCCAGTTGAATTCGTTGCATTCACTTACGCACAAATACCCTTGAGAAAGGTATTTATCCGTCTCTTCCCTTCAGTTATGGGTTAAATAACAGGACAGATTGGTTCTATAGCATTGGCTGGCAACCAATCAAACGCAGAAAGTAATGGTAACCTACTGCGGGACAACCTTCTGCCCAGGCAGTCATGTCTCTAAAGAGACATGATCGCGCAAGTGTGTATCACGTATGGCACTTAACTGGCTGACTGAATATAATAGTTGAAAACATAATTAAAACTGCTACTGGCCATAAAGTGGGGGATCGGTTTTCTATTGTTATGAAGTAATGAAATGATCCCCCCTAATTATATTTAATATAATAATGTAATATAACTCTTCTCCCTCCAGGTATGAGTTAAATGGCAGGACAGATTGGGTTCTATAGGCTTGGCTGGCAACCAGTCTACCACAGAAAGCAATGGCAAACAACTTCGGGATAATCTTCTGCAGAGTCAGTCATGTCTCTTTAGAGACATGATCGCTCAAGCGTGTATCACGTATGGCACTTAACTGACTGACTGAATATGGTAATAGGGATTTTAGAATCTGACACTCATAGATAAAAAAGAAAAAAAGACGGACAGGAGAAAGCAGCGCATCATATTACATGATAGGTTTGAGCAAATGGATGGCAGAACAGGCTTTTAGAGAAATAATCAGAGCAAAACATATGAATAGCCATGAGTGACTATAAGATGTGGAGGGCCATGATTGACACGAAACATAAAAGAAGAAAGAAAAATAAAAAGGTGCGTAAGACAAGGATGTGATCTCTCCCCATATTAATACAGCTAGGCTATGCTAATGAAACGGAAGATGGAACCAGTATTTCTTTATATAAGATACGCAGATGACAGGGTGCTGATGTTCGACTCAGAATTGAAATTACTGGACATCATAAGCAGGGCAGTAGTAAGACAAAGCGAGAAAAAAGGACAGAAAGCATGGCTAAAAGAAAGGCGAATTAAATATTGACAATGTAATTTCCAAACAGGTACAGAAGTTTAAATATCTGGGATATGCAGATGATTGAAAATGCGATGCCTAAATACAATATTAGCGAAAGTGACAGTTTAAACAAAGTTTCGAGAATTAGAAAAATTTCGTTTGGAACAAAAGAAAGGTGTTATGGATTGTTATATGATGTCCATCATCTTATATTGCAATGAATGATGGAAAAATATCCTACGGGTGAGAAACCAGGAGTCAAGAGAAATGTGATTCTGCAGAAGATTGCCAAGAATTCTATGGAAGGATCGTGTAAGAAACGAGAAAGTCTGAAAGAAAAGGACAACAAAAATACTCAAAACTAAAATCAGAAAAAGACAATTGAAATAATTTGGATTCTTAATGAGGCAAGAAGGCTTCGAAAATTTGAAGCAACATATCTATCTATCTATCTGTCTATCTATCTATCTATCCCAGTGTGTTTATATCTATCTATCTATCTATCTATCTATCTATCTATCTATCTATCTATCTATCTATCCCAGTGTGTTTATATCTATCTATCTATCTATCTATCTATCTATCTATCTATCTATCTATCTATCTATCTATCCCAGTGTGTGTTTCTATCTATCTATCTATCTATCTATCTATCTATCTATCTATCTATCTATCCCAGTGTTTATATCTATCTATCTATCTATCTATCTATCTATCTATCTATCTATCTATCTATCTACACTCCTGATCAAAAATTTAAGACCACTTAAAAATCTTTAAAAATAATTTTCTTTTTTTTACAGATATATTTTAAACTCCTCCCACTTAAGGTTACCAATTCTATAAATACTTTCACGGCTTCTGCTCCGATGAACTTAGATCACTGGTGCCCCCTAAATACGAATTTGCACGAGATACTAGATTAGCAACTAGATCCCACCCTTTTACAGTGAAACCGATAAAATGCAGCCGTAACTTCTACTCCAACAGTTTCTTTCCTCGCACTTCCCGACTGTGGAATTCTCTTCCAAACGATTGCTTCCCCGATGGCTACAATCTCCAGGAGTTTAAATGTAAGGTCAATACACACCTCCTAACACACTAACCTGCTTCCATTCTATCAAGCACTCTTCCCATCTGCCCGACCCTCATCCTCGCTATCCTTACTCATCTGTCACCTTTCTCCTGACATTCCCTATGTCTATCCACTCCTTCTCTTTACCTTCCCCTATGTAGCCCCATGCGCAATAGTGGCAGTGGAATGCCTTGCTTGGGGTGAGATGATTTTAAAAAAAAACAAAAAAAAACTACAATCTAAAAGGTTACGGAAACAAAAAGCTGCATTCCAAACATTTTATTTAGAAATTTACATTTTTATAAAATGAGGCGATTTACGCATGATTCAAATTATAAGACTAGGTGTATAAATTGTTAGATCTATGGTAATTCCAATGTTTTTAGTTCAGTTAGAGATTAGCAATCACTGCGTAAAGGTGTTACCATGCCTAAAGCAAGCAAATTTAGCAAAGTTGAGTGTTCACGAATTCTAGAATTCCATAAGCAAGGTTTGTCACAGCGGGCGATCGCAGCTAAGGTAAATCGCAGTAAAACTGTGATTTGCAACTTTCTAAAGAACAGTGAGAATTATGGAAAAGCAAAATCCTCTGGTAGGCCTCAAAAAATTTCTCCTGCATTGAGTAGGAGAATAAGACGGGTTGTTATGAAAGAGGGGGGACTTTCTTCTAGTCAAATTAAGGCAGTCACAGATGCTGAGTGCAGTCTCGTAACCATCAGACGACACTTATAACAAAAAGGCATGGTAAATAAAAAGCGTAAACAAATTCCTTGGCTGCTTCCACATCACAAGGTGGACCGCTTAAAGTTTGGTTGTGAATACCAAACATGGGACGTTGGGAAATGGAAAAAAGTCCTGTTTTCTGATGAGAAAAATTCAATCTAGATGGTCCTGATGGCTTCCAACGATACTGGCATAACAAAAACATGACTCCTGAAATTTTCTCCACAAGTCATAGTGATGGAGGGTCCCTAATGATATGGGGTGCCTTTTCTTACAGAGGGACGATGGAGCTCCAGGTGATGCAGGGTTGTCAAACAGCAGCTGGTTATGTTAGCATGCTACAAAAAGCATCATTGATGATGGAGGGCCATCGTTTGTGTGTGGATGGATGGTTATTCCAACAGAATAATGCTGCAATCCACGCTGCAAGACGGACCTTGACCTTTCTACAAGAAAATGGGATCCATCTCTTGGGACATCCTGCATGCTCACCAGACTTGAACCCAATGGAAAATGTTGGACGATGAATGACAAGAGATGTTTATCGAAATGGCAAACAATATTCAACAAAAAATGAACTTCGTGAAGCCATCTTCAGAAGCTGGAGCAACATCCCCCGCACCTTAATGGAAACGCTTATTTCTAGCATGCCCGACAGAATTTTTGAAGTGATCAAAAGCAGTGGAGGTAGAACTCATTATTAAATTGGGTTGTTGAATGTTTTCATACACTTTTCATACACTTTTTGTACAATTTCGTAGAATTTTTGGCTCTGGTCATATACTTTTTATCATGTGTAAATCGCCTCATTTTATAAAAATGTAAATTTCCAAATAAAATGTTTGGAATGTAGCTTTTTGTTTCCATAACCTTTTAGATTGTAGTATTGGTAACCTTAAGTGGGAGGAGTTTAAAATCTATCCGTAAAAAAAAATATTTCTTTTTAAAGATTTTTAAGTGGTCTTAAAATTTTGATCAGGAGTGTATCTATCTATCGCAGTGTGTTTATGTCTCTATCTATCTATCTATCTATCTATCTATCTATCTATCTATCTATCTATCTATCTATCTATCTATCTATCGCAGTGTGTTTATTATCTATCTATCTATCTATCTATCGCAGTGTGTTTATATCTATCTATCTATCTATCTATCTATCTATCTATCTATCTATCTATCTCAATTAAATATTATCCACCCTAGTGTGTTTTGCACCACCTATATATATATATATATATATATATATATATATATATATATGCGTTTGTGTGTGTGTGTGTGTGTGTATGTGTGTGTGAGTGTGTGTGTGTCTTTCATTTTGTTCTTTTCTCTATTTCTGCGAAGAACGCACTGAATTTGTTTAAGCTTCTGTTAAATTTTGAATAACTATCACAAATGCTACTGATACTACTACTAATAATAATACGAAGGTGAAGAAAAAGAAGAGATATGGAAGGATCCTTTCAGATAAATTTCTCATAGAAACTTTCCGTGGTAATTTATTATAAGTGTCTGATATATATTGAATTTTTATTCAAAATTATATTTAAAAAATATTTCTACAAAAAAAAATAAACTAAAATAGAATTTTCATAATTGTTTCCACAATTATTTCAATAGTCAAACCCATTTCCATTGTGGATTATTGTTGTTTCACGTTTAGACATTTCCATATTATAACTCATATTGATTCATTTAACAAGATTAAATTCTAAAAGAAAATCTTTATTTTCTCACCCATCCAATCTTTATAATTTGATTTGACAAAGTATATGCTTCACCTTTAATCTAATTTTCTTTAAAAAGAATGACAAGATGGGGACATTTTATTCTGTTCCCTTTCTTTGAGGCAATTCCGTGGGAGTCTTCAGAATTATTTACTTCTATAACATACACTACCATATATTGATGCCATCTTGAATTTCCGCGTTAGGTGTCTTACAACCGGAAAAATATCTGTATCCTATGACACATCAGAATACAGCCGATTTATATTTCCTTTTCTTTTGGGATATTTTCATAACACACACATCAATATTCGAAAAAGCGCCACAAATTCTTCGAGATTCTGAAAATATCGCAAAAGAGAACGAAATATAAATCGGCTGTATTTTCAATTCTGAGAGTCACCACTTGCAGATTGTAGGGATAAGAAAATAAAATAAAATCCGCCTTCTTCTTCACTTTTACAAAACTTCACAACGACGTGTGAAATCCTGGTTTTTTCCCAAATAATAAAAGGATTGACAATGTGCTTAAAGAAAAAGTCGAAACCAAATTTCGCAAGTAGGTGTTAAATTTATTTTTAACCAATGAGAGCGACTTGCAAGACTTGAGAACTTCGCAAGCAAGTGAGAAAAATCTAAATACTTTAAAAGGACCCGGTCAGCTTCAAGACAGTCAGTCACACATGGAAGCTGCAAATACAAGCTTAAATGTAACGAGAGAAGCTTCAAGCTGACCCAGGCATTTTTTTCTTTTCTCTTTCTCCTTATCTCTTTCAACAATTTCCCCTACGAACATTTTGTACGAACTCTTGATTCCCTTAACTTTTTAATGATGTTTTAATTGCACGTTAATTTCTACAACTTGTGTTATTCCTTCCTTTTAATAAATTTCTATTTTAACATGAAAAATGTATATTTGATTCTTACATTATTCCACACTATTTCACACATTTCATCCTGCCGACAACCAACTTTCTGATGAAAACCTTCAGGTGATAATTCAGCATAAAACTTGTAAGCTTTAGGGAATTCGGTTATGTCGGACACAATGCCGAATCAAAGAAATATTAACCAGGTCCCAACGGCTACAAGATAGTTTGCCGGTTGTAAGACACCCAACCTTGAAATTCAAGATGACATCAATGTATGGTAGTATTACACCATCTTCATTGGTAAAAGAAAGAAACGTTTATATAATTCTCAATCACATAAATCAACGCATGTGATACCTTAAAAGAAGCAGAGCTTCATGTCATGGAAATTATTTTCGAATAAATAGGGATTAAATTCACCTACCAAGACAAGGCATCAACAGATGATCGAAAGTAAGAAGAGCCATTAAAACATATCATTTTTGCAGAAGGAAGAATAATTGCTGAGAAAAAAAAAACCAAAAACTTCGAAATAACTATAACTGCTCATGTCTTGTACTGACATAACAGCGCACAGTATAGATAGATAGATAGATAGATAGATAGATAGATAGATAGATAGATAGATATGAACAACTGAGATAGATAGATAGATAGATAGATAGATAGATAGATAGATAGATAGATATGAACAGACTGAGATAGATAGATAGATAGATAGATAGATAGATAGATAGATAGATAGATAGATATGAACAACTGAGATAGATAGATAGATAGATAGATAGATAGATAGATAGATATGAACAGACTGAGATAGATAGATAGATAGATAGATAGATAGATAGATAGATAGATAGATATGAACAGACTGAGATAGACAGATAGATAGATAGATAGATAGATAGATAGATAGATAGATAGATATGAACAGGCTGAGATAGATAGAATAGATAGATAGATAGATAGATATGAACAGGCTAGAGATAGATAGATAGATAGATAGATAGATAGATAGATAGATAGATAGATAGATATGAACAGGCTGAGATAGATAGATAGATAGATAGATAGATAGATAGATAGATAGATAGATAGATAGATATGAACAGACTGAGATGAGATAGATAGATAGATAGATAGATAGATAGATAGATAGATAGATAGATTAGAAATGAAAATATTCAACACGCCAATTAACATGAGAAATAATATATTCTTTCATTCGAAAACAATTCTGCTGTGATAGATAAATTGATCGATCGATATTGTTGTGAGACCCATACTTACCTACATAATGGACTCTTACAGTCCTATATTACTATGTGAATAGTAGTCTTATGTAAGGAGTAGCACCAGTAGTGCGCAGCCGCGTAAGACTACCAATATTGGACATCACTGGATAGTAAGCGCCGCTTGCGTTTACACTATTCTTTGTAACCTTTCTGTTTAATATAGCTTTCTTTAGCTTTACACCGTGTTCCGTGTTTTCCTTGCGTGGCTCCCACTTTGGGTCCACATCAGATAGATATGTAGAAAAGAAAAGAAAACATAATCTTGATTAACAGGAGAAAGCAGTCATTGTTTCAATTTAAAACTAGTCTACAACGAAAGAAAGAAAGAAAGAAAGAATGAAAGAAAGAAAGAAAGAAAGAAAGAAACGGAAGAAAAATAATCCCAATTAACTTAAGTAATCTATTCTTTCAATCGAAAACAATTCTGCTATGATAGATATGCATAAAAGTAAAAAAAAAAAGGCCAAATTAACAGGAGAAAATGTTTATTATTTTAACATAAAACAATTCTGCTATGTGGTCAGCAATGCACGCTGCTGGCGATCTTCAGGCCATGTGACACTACTATTTTCACATTCTGTCTACATAGGCATCTGTTTGATTAAGAGAAATAGAGTAAAAACGAAAACAGTTCTTTTTAGGTCTTTTTATTTATTACTTAACGTTTTAATTCATTTCCAGTCATGATTTTAGTTTACTTAAGACTATTATTATTATGTCATTTTTCATCATATTTCGATTTCTGCTTTGGTCTCACTACCAACCAAGTCTGCGGGGAGACCTAAGGCAGGTAGTGGCGTGTTGTTATGGCTCCATTCCATGTTTTTCTATCTTCCCTATCATCCTCAGCATTACATAGATAAAGTTTTCCTTAGTGTGTGGGCTGTACTTAATAAGACAATTTTTTGTATGTCTCTTAAGCTGGGGTTTCCAGGGATTCTTTCAATGTGTTGTTTTGTTCCATTTTTTATCATTCCAAGTGCACCTACTATCACTGGCACAACTCTTGTTTTCAATTTCCACATTTTTTCTATTTCAATTTCCAGGTCTTTATATTTTGACAGTTTTTCAAATTCCTTGATTGCTATGTTACAATCCGCTGGACAAGCCATATCAATTAATAGACAAGTTTTCTCCTTCTGGTTTTTAACAATAATGTCTGGCCTGTTTGCTTCAATTTTTCTGTCTGTGTAGATGGTGTAATCCCATAGAATGGTTACATCTTCTATTTCTGTAACCGGTGCTGGATGATGTTCATACCAGTGTTTGTTTACAGCTTTTCCATAATGTTTGCACATTGTCCTATGTAAATATTGCCCAACTCTATCGTGGCGATTTTTATATTCGTTTGGGGCAAGCACAGAACAGCCTGAGATTAGGTGGTCTATTGTTTCTTGGTGTTTATCACAAAACCTGCATTTTGGATCCATATTATTATGCATAATATTTGCCTGAAAGTTTCTCGTGAAAAGACTTTGGTCTTGTGCTGCAAGTATAAATCTTTCAGTTTCAGACTTTAATCCAGATGCACGTAACCATCGATGAGTATTAACTTTGTCAACATTGGATTTATTGGCACTTTCTGGATATTGGCCATGCAGAGGTTTGTCTTGCCAGCGTTGTTTCATCTGTTCAAGAGCTTTATCTTTGGCTTTCATTTTCATATTTTTTGCCGCAATAGTTGGTTCTTGGCTTCTGTTTTGCTTTTCTACAGAATCTACTAACTGTAAATCTTGTTTGTATTTACTGCCTTCTTTTATTATTGAATATTTTTTCTTTCTTTCTTCATGTTGCCTTACTAATTGTATCATCCAATCCTTTGTTGTTTCTATGTATGTTAGTAAGCCAATAGTTGTTGTCTTGTATGACAATTCCAGCTGAATAAGACCCCTTCCACCTTCTTTACGGGTTATGTATAGACGGTCTACATCAGCCTTTGGATGATGCATCTTATGCTTAGAAAGAAGCTTTCTTGTTTTAGCATCCATTCGTCTGATGTCGTTTAGAGTCCAGTTTAAGATGTTGAAGCTATATTGGACAACTGGGATTGCAAGGCTATTAATGGCCATAACTCTATTCTGTGAATTTAATTCAGTTTTTAATATCATTTATTATTATTATTCATTTATTTATATTTTTGTTCAGTTTTGTTCATTTTTTTGGTTCTAGATTTTGCTACATAAGGTTACTATGCAATGGTTTTACCTACGAGGCGGACGAAATGTCCAAACGCACATTTTCTTTATTAAGACTTTCGAATGCATAGGCCGGTAGACATAGATCTACACATTTAAAGCAAAAACAGAATGTTTACTTAGACACGTTTAAACACTGAATATAGCTTTTAAAGTAATCTGAAACAAAGGAATCTGTGCAAGTGACACGAGTTCGATCCTGTGTAAGTCTGCTTTGTTCACTTAGCAGAATTTGCTTTTCGAACGGTAATACTTTTTTGGTACGTCGGTACGCCAAATTTCAGTCCGCCATTTTGGTACGCCAGAATTTGTTAGGTATCATGTGATGTATCCAAATTTTTTTTTCTACAGGAAAAATAAATAAAATTTATTTTTACAAGTATGTTTGTACAATATCCATTCATCTAGCGAATAGACATGAAATTAGATACAAAAACTACTATAATTATTTTTAAATTCCTTCTTAATATGTCCATATTCCAGTAATAAAAATGAAGAAATGTTTGTTTATGTATTGTGTCGTTTTTTTTGGCGTACCGAAAAAATATTTTTTCTAAAGAATAATAATGAATAAAAATTATTTTTATGAGAATCTTCATTCATTTATCTAGCGAATAAACATAAAATTACATATGAAAAACTACTTTAATTATTTTTAAATTCCATAATAAATATGAAGAAATGTTTGTTTGTGTGTTGTGATTTTGATTCTTTAAGTAATTCGATGAGAAATACGAAAGTAACTTTTTTTGATAAATATTTTCAAACATTCACCACTGATCCCGTGTCTTGAAACTATTTTACTTTCATCGTTTAATTTTAGCAGTATTTACTTGGAAAACTGATACTAAGTTATTTGTAAAAAAAAGAAAAAATTTAATAATATGTATAAAGATTCTCGTAAAAATAATTTTTATTACTTTTTATTCTTTAGAAAAAATATTTTTTCGGTACGCCAGAACGACACAACACACAAACAAACATTTCTCCATTTTTATTACTGGAATATGAACATATTATTAAGATTGAATGTAAAAATAATTAAAGTAGTTTTTCATGTGTAATTTTATGTTTATTCGCTAGATAAATGAATAAAGATTCTTATAAAAATAATTTTTATTCGTTTTTATTCTTTAGAAAAAATATTTTTTCGGTACGCCAGAACGAGATTTCATTTTTATTATACTGGAATATAGACATATTAAGAAGGAATTTAAAAATAATTATAGTAGTTTTTGTATTTAATTTCATGTCTATTCGCTAGATGAATGGATATTGTACAAACATACTTGTAAAAATAAATTTTATTCATTTTTTCCTGTAGAAAAAAAATTGAATATGTCACATGATACCTAACAAATTTTGGCGTACCAAAATGGCGGACCGGGCTGAAATTTGGCGTACCGTCATACCGGCGTACGAAAAAGTATCACCCCTTTTCGAATGTCAAATTAAAAAATAATGTAGAAACTCTCTATTTAAACTGAACATAAACACTGGATCTGATAGTTAGAAACAAGAAAAAGAAATGTTTGTCGGACCTTGAATGCGGCTGTGACAGCTGGCTTGAAGGTGACGACAAATGGAAACGAAAGGAAAAAAATCAGAAACTCACTCAAAAACTAAAGAACCTTTATAGAAAGTATATTATATTCTGCTTGTTCTTGTAATAAGTGTTTTGATACTGTGCCAATGGCATTAAAATGGTTGGATGAGATAGATATTCGCCTAATTTTAGAAATGATTGGAATTTTGAAAAGAATTCATATCTCTCTATTTCTCTTGATTTAATATTTCTTTGAAAAATTAAACTCTGCTGAAAAGAACGTTGGAAATGGGCGGTGTTTTGCTACCCACTCAAACATCGACGCAGCCACGAGTAATTTGATGTGTATATACAAATCTGTCCTTGAATAAGATAGGAGTATAACCAGTTGTTATCGGAATATTGGAACAGTCTAGAAGTACTTAAAATCTGTCGGGACATGAAAGTAAATGAAAGAAAGAATCTGAATATTGCAGACGACAGCCTGAATGTTCAATAAAGGGTTGCAATATTTAAGATATTTGCACTCAGTTAACATATATTGTGTATACTATCAGTGCTACAGATGTTAAAATTATCATTTGTAATGATTTCATTCTAAGCAAGGCCATAAAATCACTTAGATGCAAGTGGTTACTTAGAAGGAAGGAAACAAAGAAAAAGTTACTAAGGATTGGCGACAATATAATGAACAGGATTCAAGAAGACAGAAGATGACGATTAACATTGAATTCATATTTTTGAAGATTGTAGTTGACAAGAAAGCAAGAAGGAAGCTGAGAAAATGTTTTTCAGAAGAAAGCATAATAAAAAAAACAAGATTCAATTAAAAGAATATGACGATTGATGTTGCATTTAAATTTTAGGAGGTCGTAGTTGATAAGAAATCAAGAAGCTGAAATATTGTTCCACAGTTAAAAGAAACGAGAGAGAAACTATTAAAGTAGTACCTACTGTTATATCTAGTGATTTCAAAAGTAAAATAACGAGACCTATCTGCCAATTTAGCACTACGCATAAATTTATAAATTCGATATGTGGAGGTAGCTCATCAGAATAATTGGTATGAAAATATTTATAGAGAAGTCACAAAAAACCTACATTAAGGCTGTGAGAAAATGACTGAAGTTATGATGCCAGATCTGGACTGTTTCTATTAAAGTAACTACTTTGAATATTGTTAAGAATATGTAGATACCTAACAGATGTAAACATGCTACGGAAATTAACGAATTTTAACGAAACTTGGTTATAAGCAACCGACAATTTGTAATGAATTATTTTGAACATTATTTTTACCGATACTCGTATTTAAGTAGATATTCTATTTTTAATTAAACAGTATTTTTTTTATATTTATATCTACCGGCCTGATTATTTCACGATAAATTTTTATTGCAAAAATGTGTACTATCCAGCAGGATTCGAACCTGCGACCCCTATTTACATAGGGGAAGCTACCATTTGATCTGCTATACAAGCACACATTTTCGCAATAAAAATTTATCGTGAAATAATCAGGCCGGTAGATATAAATATAAAATACTGTTTAATTAAAAACAGAATATCTACTTAAATACGAGTATCGGTAAAAATAATGTTCAAAATAATTCATTACATACCTAACAGAAGCAACTGATCAAATTATGGAGCAATTGTAGACGTATGAAGTTATAATGTGTCTCGCATGATAGCGTGAACCAACTTGCTTATCAGTAGCCTTAACAGCAATTCTTTAAGGAACAGATGATGATTGCGGATGTGTGCCAGTCATTCCCACTCTTCACTTGAACCTTCAACTTTGAAAGCGAAATGCCTGACAAATGTAACTTCTTCATTACTTGAAGTTCCAGTTCCATCGTGATCCAATTTGAAGTGAAAACAAAATATTAAAGACGGATGTCCTAAATTGAAAAGCTTTATTTCAACTTGCCGTAAAATAATGATGAAATTAAATTTGTTTTATTGATTAATTAAATATCACGTGACATTTGTCCAATAAAAGTTATGACGTTTAATTCAATGACTGTGTATACAAAAGTAACAACTTTTCTGTGATATACGTAATACAAATTTGAGTAAAATCCTTCGTGCAATTTGTTGTAAATTTCAATTAATACGTGACATTTTCTCATTCGGTTTTCTATACATGAAATATTAATATTATATTTTAATAATTATCATTATCTTTGGTAAGTGTCTTGAATGGCAAAAAAAAAAAGTACGAGATTATTCAATAAAAAAGACGAGTTAACGTTTTCTTTTGGATGGATTTGTTTTTTTACGGTTTATCAACCTTTTACAGGTTAAAGCCAGAAAATAAAAGAAATCTTTTGGGATAATAATGATTTAATGATACAATTCTTACTAATTAATGCAATATATTGGGAAGAATATGTAGATTTATACATTTTCCAAGGATATCTCTGCGCGGAATTGAATATCAGGAACCTGACTGGGATTGGAACTCAGGTCTCCGATTTTCAATTCCGAGCCGGTTATCCTTTTGGAACACTGTGTCTTAAAACAGAAAAAAATCTGTAGCAAAAATTCATTAAATAATCCTGATTTTCATATTAAACTGTACAATATCCATATTTTGTGTAGCTTCTCGGAGTTAGAAAAATTGCTTCAAATTACACAGCAATGGGTGCGTATAGATCCTTCAAAATCTTTACAGATATGAGATGCCATTCTATTTGAAAGAAATTTCTTTTAAGATTGCGTAGGTTTTTCTGATTAACTTTTCACGGATCTTTTTTTTTATATTGGTCTGTGATATATTAGACAGGATTCAAAGATGGACAAACATACAAGATGGTGAAACCCACATCAGCCAGTATCTGTTGTATTACTTACGATCTGAAGCACGGGCTTATGTCATGTTAAAACTTTTCATATTTCTCTATGCCTGGTGTCAAAGAACCCTTAAGCAACCAAATATATCGGGTAATATTCAAAGCAGCTTTCACTTTTCACCAACTGAATCATCATATTTTTGAAATATCTCTAATGCATTAACTCCTAGGCACTTAACCACAAACTCCCAGAAGCTTTCTCCCAAATTAGAACATGATTCTATCCTAATTCCATCGCTAAATGCAATCTTGTTTTGTTCATTTTCATCCCATATTTCATACATCTTTGATCGACATAATTTTGCTATGGAATAATTTTGGCCTAATGCTGGTTTTATAGAAGGAAAGGCACTACTTTAGACGCGATGTTTACAAAGGATACAATTACTGATACCACATTTGGAAAAAATGAACTCATATTTTGACATGCAGTTTTCGTTGATGGAGCGTTTGTTGTCCTGATTAATTATCTAACCATCATTTGACGCGATTTTTGATAGTGGCCATATCATAGTGAATCCAAAACAAATCCAGTATCTTTCAGATTCTAGACGAGGTTTTTGCTTGAAATTCCTATTTCTCACAGGCCCTTATTGTCGACCATTCTGGTTTATTTGGAAATTGGTTTCTTTGGGAATTATTTGGCATGATTTCAAACAATAAAAAAAAAACGCAAAAATTTAATATAAGAATTTTCGAAATGGGAAACCCCAAATATTCAGGCGTGTGAAAAAAAGCTGCCTGGACACTTTTAAGTGTAATATTGAATATTTTTCTCTTATTTGTAACTCTCTGTTACGATGTATGAGAATTAGGTATAGAAATGACTCCACTTTCACTTATTTAGAAATTTACAGTCGTTTAGTTGTGATATATTTTTGCTTTCTCCATCTATAATAGTAGAAACTACTATTTCGGAATTATAAGCGAGTTTAAAATCCGAAGTAGAAGCTGCTATGGCCAAACAGTATAAAAAGAGCTACACCTAGTGATGTTAACGGCCGTAGACGATTTCAGCATAGAGAAAACTACAGGAATGATAAATGAAATTTATAACATTGATAAAATACCAGACAACCTATGCAGATAGATTTTCATAGCACTGCCTAAGAAACCGGGTGCAAATGAGTGTGAATTCCACTGAAAAATCAGCTTAATGAGCCACATAACAAAGGTCAT
>JBBBDQ010001220.1:1062500-1172500 GCA_037127315.1 Ascarosepion bandense | reverse complement strand
ACATCTCCCGGATTTCTGACACTCATCTTATGATGTTATGGCGAAATAGGCATTGAGTTCAGATTTCAAGCCAGACCGTCAAAGAAAGCCAGTTGCACGATTTACTGGGAATCACTCCTGCCCACCGAATTCATAAGTCTATGACTTCACACCTACATTCGGTATGTCAAGTGAACGTTTCGATGTGCGTTGTGGTGCAGTGGATATCAACTCGGGACGACAAATCGGGGAGCCGAGTTCGAATTAAAGTTGAATTCCTTGCATTCACTTACTCACGAACACCCTTGGGGAAGGTATTAATCCGTCTCTTCCCTCCAGTTACGGGTTAAATAATAATAAGACAGATTGCTTTCTATAGCCTTGGCTGGCAACCAGTTTACCGCAGAAAGCAATGGCAACCTACTGCGGGATAATCTTCTGCCCAGTAAGTCATGTTTCTTTCGAGACATGATCGCACAATGCGTGTGTCACGTATGCCGCTTAACTGACAGTCTGAATATAATAGTTGAAAACATAATTAAGGCTTCTACTGGGTATAAAGTGGGGGATCAGTTTTATATTGCTATGAAGTAATAAACTCACCCCCCACTAATTACTACTTAATAATATAATACATCTCTTCTCCTTCTAGCTATGAGTGAAATAACAGGACAGATTGGGTTCTACAGCCTTGGCTGGCAACCAGTCTACCACAGAAAGCAATGGCAACCTACTGCGGGATAATCATCTGCCCAGTCAGTCATGTCTCTTTCGAGATATGATCACACAAAGCGTGTATCATGTATGGCACTTAACTGACTGAAGAGAACGATTACGTTATACATGGATAGATAAACAATCACTATCTATATTTCAGCTGATAAAAACGTTGGTTGAAGCCATAGAGTTGTAAGTTCAATACCTGGCAGAGGAAACAAAAGATTTGAGAGTAGGGTAAATATAGCAAAATTATTGAAATTGACATACCCAGAAAAGACATGACACGTGGAACGAGAGCAATCTTACTCGGTAGATTGAAATAAAGGGTTCAATTCGAAATTCTAACTTATATCATCTGAAGAAGTTACAACGACCAAATATCGCGAATATGACGATAAAGATAACACAAGAGTCTGAACAAATAAAATAGTGTAAAAAAAATCACAGGTATAGATAATTACAGCAGTTTCTTACGTATCACAGCTGACAAATGCAAGATTCACATATCACCTCTGAGGGGGGCGCTTTACATCTACACTGGCGGAGAGTAATTCAGGAAATATTGTAGTTAATAAAATGTTAAATTATGAGTCAAACTTTGTGTTACTTTTTAATCGGTATTCCAATTCATTAGACTCTCATAGTCAAGCTGAGAACTTTTCAGCAACTCTTAATGCCAAATTCTCAACTTTCGTGGCTTTATATTACATTATTCATCGATAATCTGCTGACAGATTTTTTAATGACCGTCTCTTAATTATTTTCATAATATTACTTTCTTTGGGATGAGAGGTCAGGGTTAGTTATATTATTTACTGGCGGATTATTGTCTACCTCTTTGTTACTATTATCGCAATGTTCCGAATGATTTTCATTAGATGCTTGTCGGATAATCTCCATAGAATTTAGAACGGATAAATCCATTTAATAATAGAATGTAAGTTATTTTCGCTATTTTCTTCATAAACGATAGAAGAGAATGTAGTTGTAGTGTGATATGATACAAGAAAGCCCATCACACCAAAAAAGGTAATATTTTCACTATCGGTAATTTGCAGTCACCATTCTAAGCTGAAATCGTAAGATATCTTCTTGTACTGGTGGGAAATAATCATTGTCTAAAACATCAATCAATGCAAACATTGAAAATTGGATTTGGTTTCTCAATCAGAGGACTGGGAAAATAAGCAATTAAGCATAATTCGGTTTTAATTGACCGTAAGAGGTTTCAGAGGATATGGAAAAATGAAACCCATTCATTCAATGAAGAAACGTACAATGAATTTGAAAAGCTTTTCTTTTTAATAACATGAAAAGCGGCAAGTGTTTATCAACTAAAATTCCGTATTACATATAATTCAAAAGATCGGGAAAAATGAACATCGTTCACTCGATGAGGGAACATGAAATGAATTTGGAAATCAATTTAAAAAAGAAAAATGAGGCAAGAGATGATCATCAGAAAATACGTATCTCATATATTTTAAAGATTTTGAAAAATGAACCGCATTTATTCAATGAAGAAACATGCAATGAATTCGGAAAGCCTTTTTTAAGAAAAGAGAAAAGACACAAATCATTGATCATTGGATCGCATCTCATGTATTTTAAAGGATATGGAAAGATTAACTTTGTTCATTCAATGAGGAGAAATGCAATGAATTCGGAAAGACTATAAAAAAAGGGAAAATAGGCAAGAATTATCAGAAATTCGTTATCTAATATATCATATATCAGCTGGAAGAATGAACCTTGTTCATTCAGTGAGAAAACATTGAATGAATTTGAAAAGGCCTTTGGAAAAAATGAATAAGCGGCAAGAGAAGTTTCTCAGAAATTCCATATCGCATATATTTTATAGGATCTGGGAAAAATGAACCTCGCTTATTCAATAAGGAAACGTGCAATTAATTTGGAAAAAAACTTTTTATGAAAAGGAAAAAAGGTAAGAGTAGTTCCTCAGAAATTCTGTATCACAGATACTTTACAGGAGCTGGAAAAAATGGAACTCGTTCATTTAGTGAGGAAGCTATGCAATGAATTTTATAAAGATATTTTCAGAAAAAGAACAAGAGGCAAGAGTTGATCATCAGAAATTCTGTAGCTCATATATTTTATAAGATTTGGCAAAATGGAACTCGTTTTTTAAATAAAGACACATGTAATGAATTTGGAAAGACTTTTTAAGAAAAGGAAAAAGAGTTATATGTTAATGTTCAGAAATTCAGTATCTCATATATTTTTCAGATCAGGAAAAATAAACATTTTCCATTCAATAAGACCTCCTACAGAAGGTAGCGGTGGAGAGTGACAAAAAAGGACTACTACTAATAAGCTTTAAGAAAACTGAATGTATGGTCATCAGCAAAAGGTGCAACCCAAAATGCCAAATACAGGTGGGGGAAACCAGAATCAAGCAAGTACAAAAATTTAAATACTTAGGAAGTGTTCTAACAGGAGACGTAAAATGCGACACAGAGATCCGAAGGCAAATTGGCATGGCAAAGGACGCGTTCCAAAAGCTGAGTAAAGTACTAACACACAGGAATATTTCATTAGAAACAAAGAAAAGAGTGCTGGACTGCTACGTGATGTCAGTTCTTCAATACGACAATGAATGCTGGACAATATCATCGAAAATGAGGACAAAACTGGAAGCAGCGGAAATGTGGTCCTACAAAAGGATGCTGCGGATATCGTGGACCGAGCATGCAAGCAACGATGAGGTGTTGGAAAGAATGGCAACGAAAAGGAAATTAATACCGAGCATCAGGAAGAGACAACTGAAGTTCCTGGGACACGAAATGAGGAAGGAGAGCTTGGAGAATCTGATACTGACTGGCCAGGTAGAGGGAAAGAGAGACAGAGGAAGGCAGCGGATAACCTATTTGAAGGGCCTAATCAGGTGGATGACGGAACTGGGGTTGCCAGGAGTAACAGGAGCAAACATACTAAGAGCCACAAGGGATAGGGAGACGTGGAGAACCATGATTGCCTACGTCCTGAAGAGACAGGGCACATAGAAGAAGAAGAGGTAACATTCAATGAATTTAGAAAACTTTTTAAGAAAATAGAAAAAGGCTGGAGTTGATCAATAGGAATTCTGTATCTCATATATTTTATAGGATATGGAAAAATAAATCTCATTCATTCTTTGAAGAAACATTTCAGAAAAGGAAAAGAGACAAAAATTAAATATAAATCTTTCCGTATCTTATATATATATATTTTATAGGATCTGGAAAACTGAACTTCGTTTATTCAATAAAGAAACATGCAATGAATTTGGAAAGTGTTTTTACAAGTAGAAAAAGAGGCAAGAGGTGATCATAAAAAATTGCGGGTCCCAGAAATTATAAGCCGAAATGTAAATTCGATGTGTACATTCAACATTCATTAATCAATTGTCCTGAGTTTAAAACTCAATGTTTAACTTGTTTAAATTTTATTCGTAAAAAGCAAAGCATCCGAGATTAAACAGAAAATGTTTTAGCAGTGAAAAATATAATCGAAAAGTACAGAGACAGTATAAAAAGCACATTCAAATATAGATAGATAGATAGATAGATAGATAGATAGATAGATAGATAGATCTGAACAGGCTGAGATAGGTAGATAGATAGATAGATAGATAGATATATATATATAGAGAGAGAGAGACAGAGAGAAAGAGACAGAGAGAAAGAGAGAGAGATCTGAAAAGACTGAGATAGATAGATAGATAGATAGATAGATAGATAGATAGATAGATAGATATGAACAGACTGAGCTAGATAGATAGATAGATAGATAGATAGATAGATAGATAGATATGAACAGACTGAGATAGATAGATAGATAGATAGATAGATAAGGAGCAGACTGAAATAGATAGATAGATAGATAGATAGATAGATAGATAGATAGATAGATAGATAGATAGATAGATAGATAGATATTTGTAATAAAAGAAAACCACAACAGAAATTTAAATCTTTAAAAGCAAAAATGTGGAAAAATTCAGTACAAGTCGAGAAAGTGATTGCTTAGTGAGAGCAGATTGGAGGAGAGTGAACAATAATGAGTGTGGATAATGATAGGGAAGAAGCAAGAGAAGGAAACGCAAACAGAGAGAGAACATGAATGTAACATCAAGACGTACAGAAAAGTAAAGTGTGTCTCTATGAAAGTAGAAACCCACTGAGAAGAGCAAAAGGGAAAATAAAGAAAAGAGATTTTGAACGAGAATAATCGAAAGGTTATATTTTCTGTTGATTCCAGACATTCCGTTCCAATCATTCAATATCTTTCAAAATGTCCTTTTCTTGCTTATTGAATTGGGATTCTTATTTATCTCTATCGGGGAGAAAATTGATCGATATTCAACCTTACATCGGAGATTTAATTGCAGACAAATTACAAATGATTTGCGTGCATAATATGATCTGAAGCAGGCCTCACTATCGAAGCGCCCCGAGCAATGCTTATTTGTAGTTATGATATTAGAACAAGTCAAAAGTTTGGCCCATATTCTTACACACGTGCAAATATTTCTCCAGTTCCCCTGGTCACATAGTCAGTTGCACGTTTTCTTTTGGGGATCAGAGGTCTAAATTCTACCGCGGATAAAAGGCGCGGATTTTGTTCTTCAATGTCATGAAAAGAAAACAAACAAACCTGAAACCAAGCTTGTATCATTTCATAATCACCAAGCAAGCACTGCATTTTCTGAAGTTACGATGAGTGGTCACACCCAAAACGAGACTTTTATTTTATTTTATTAATCATATCACTCTATGCAAAAATCATATCATTCTATGCAGAAATCATATCACTCTATGCAGAAATCATATCACCCAATGCAGGGCAATAAAGCCACTAAGACACAAGGGGTTACTGAGCGCGAAAAATAATTAAAAAAAAGATATACATTATCAAGAAGCGAGAACAATGAAAAAATAAACAAGTAGATTGTAGATATGTGGTGATACCGAGCAAAGTAAGGGACCGGTTGTTTGCCCTCAGAGATTCAGAAAGCAAATGGCCAAAACTGGTCTTTGCGCATGTGACTCCACGCAGAATCTGCGGAGGTAAACCAAAAGTAAATAAATATCAATTCCTTTTTACCGACATGTAGCGGAACTCTGGATCCTGATTGGTCATTAAATAGCAAAATTCAAAATAGGTCAGAGAAACGGTTTTTCCATACCTAAAGAAAAAAAATCGTTTCTCAGCTACACCACGTGACTATTCAATATTTAAGGATGGTCACTAACCGGTCACGGTCAGTTCAGAGGAAGCAGGGTTGCTAACGCACATCAATGATGTAACTTTCAACTTCAAGTGACCCGGACATTGTCCTCCCACTCTCTCTCTCTCTCTCTTTCTCTCCTTCTCTATCTCAACTATTACTGCTACAAACATACTGTACGAACTTTTAATGCCTTATCATTGAATACGAACTCTATCATTAACTTCTTAATGTTTCTAATTGTACGTTAATTCTTACCACTTGTCATTCTTTTTTATAATAAATTTCTATTTTAAATGCAAAATGTATATTTTATTATTCCACTCTTATACATTAATACACACATTCCAACTGCCGACAACCAACCATCTGATGAAAACCCTTCTAACGAATATCAACCCAACATAAAACTCATAAGCAGAAGGGAATTTGGTTAAGAAAGACACAAGGTCGAACAAAAAAAAAAAAAAACATTAACCCGCACCCCTACACTTCAGATAACTTTTGACGTAGCATTTAAATTTTTGAAAATCAAAGTTAGCTTGAAAGCTTGCAACCGGATAAAAATAGCACAGACGCGAAGTATCAGAGAAAAAAACAAAAAAAATTAATGAGACCTTACTGCCAATCTAGTACTGCGCTTAAACTCATAATGTCTAGAGACCATAGCCAAGAGAAATATTTATTTTGTAATAAATACAAAAAAAAAAGCCAAAAGGGGGATTAGGAAAGGCTGATCTTCTGGCTTATAAGATTATGGTGGCATTTTCAAGCCGCAAAAGTCCAAACGATCGAGCATGACATCGAAGCATCATCCCCCGTTTAGGTTGTCAGATGGTGGCTCCTTGTGTTTGATCATACCGAATGAAGTAGTAATCTAGGTGTTCTATTAATTGAGGAGGGCTATCATACAAATACACTAGCTCTGCGTCGACCTTCATATTCGGTCGATAATATTAAGTTTTTAATCATCAGCAAAACATCCTGTCTTTAATTACTCTTTCGAGTTTGAACCCCAAAGATGTTAGTGATCGTATCACAATATCTTCCGTGGAGTAACAAAATTTTACCAAACGCTTGTCAATCATGATCACCGACACCATTTTTTTCGAAAATATTTCATTCTTGGGGTTTTTCCAAAAGCCTATCTTTTTTGTTTTTATTTTAGATGTTCATAAATATCGACCCTTTTTAAAAGTTCCGCGATGTTAATTATGCAACAAGGGGCTGATTCCCCGGTTGTTATCTCGTCTGACGCCTCCAATGACTTTGGCGCATTCAAGTCATTTGTAGCTGTGCTGCTAGTTTCTTTCTTCTGCTCTCCCGTATTTATGGTTTGATGGGTCAATTTCACCTGTTTAGTTTTCCTTTAATTGGGTGGGTCTTCCTTAAAAGTAAACCTGAGAGACTCCTTTCTCACAGACCAACCTTCGTTGGCGTCATCATCATCTCACCCTTTTATACTCAATGGTGTGTAGGGCAGTAACTTTTTGTTACTGTTTCCGTAACAAACAGTGTTTTTATGAGGCAGAGTTGTTAGCCCTGCGCCCAACCCCCAAACCTGGAGGACCGGTGGACCATTCTTGGTCCTTACGTTTATAGCACCTGGTATTCCCAAACGGTCACCCATCTAAGTACTGACCAGGCTTGATGTTGCTTAACTTTGTTGATCAGACGAGAACCGGTGTATTCAACATGATATAGCCGTAGACTTTGTTGGTGAGCTTGTTTGTAAAACGTAAGTGGAAAAAATATTTTTTTCTTGTAAAAATAATAGTTGGAGCAGAGAATTGGGGGTAAACACTAACAGATAAAAACTTAAGATTAAAAAAACTTAAGATTAAAAAAAACTTAAATTTTTTCAATTTTAACTCCATCTTTTTATCAGCCTATGGCTAATTAAAACCGCAAATAGCTTCTTTTCCTCTCACGGCTAGATCCGAAACGGTCAACACTATAGTTGATCAATCATTTAATTTCTTTAGCCCTCGGTCCGTTCTGTCCCAACGTTGTGATTAATTAATCGCGGACAGGCCGAGATTTGTCGTCAATGTTCCACTTTGGCTCGATCCGAACAGAGTGAAGGCGCACACCAAAATATAAATGAAATAGAATAATTTCTCAGAGAAGAATGATGAATAATAATATAATAAATATTACGATTTATCTCGAGTATATTATACAATGAGCCCGTTAATAGTGTACATGCGGGATTGTTAATTCAAACTGTCATCAAATCATACGCGACACTTGGTTAAACCGGTATCCATTGGCTGAAGTACAATTAACTGAGTTTGTTCAATTGATTTTGGTAATTTCTTGGTAAATCTTGCTCAAGGCTAGTGTGTCGGAGGATTAATGAATTAATTTTAAAAAAATGAAAAGAAATAATAGAAAATTAAAATAAAATTGTACAAAATAAGCTTTACCCAAATACAAACAAGAAAATAAAATCTGCCCACGAGCGAGAAAAGAGTTTAAAATAATTGCAATAAAGTTTAAGTAATGAAGCCGAAATAAAAGCAAAAATAAAAATAAAAAAGAAGTCTGGAAAAAATACACGTTAAGCCGAAAAAATAAAAAAAAATATCGACCGAAAACCGAGGAAGGAAAACTAAAAAGTAAAAAAAAAAATGTTAGAGTGTCAAAAAATGATTAACCAAGAGGTTTCCGTACAAAAACTTTTTCAGAACATGTTGACATAAAGCAGATAATAAATAAAAAGTAAACTAAATTAAACAAAAATACAATAAAACCAAAACATTTGTTTTACTAAGACTTCAGGTTAGAAAAATAAAGATGGCGTAAAATATAAAAAAAAAAAATTAAATTCAAACAAAAACAAATAAAATTAATAGAGGAAAAATAAATTAAATAAACCTTAAAAAATATTAGTTCTGAAGAAAAAATGTTATAGTAAATAATTCCCCAAAAGTTTCTGTAGAACACAAACTCCGTTTAACTGCACTGGTCTGCAAAAATTCCAGTTAATGTCAAAAACAAGACTTGATGTGCTGTGGCGACAAGCTTATTAGAACGCTTAACATGAAAGTATTTCAAACAACGCATAGGAAAGCAACTTTATAACAGTTAGAAAGTGACTGAAATCGAGATACCAGGTCAGGACCATTAATATTGCTGATTCTTCACCTGATTATAACAAGAATCTCTAAATATACAGCAGGCAACCCGACTATATTCGGCAGCAATATTCAAAGCCTGGACGACGAAACGAAAACCTTTGTGCTTTAAAAATAAATGCCTAGAATCACAGTGTTATGTTTACTACTGGAACTATCTAGATTTAAGAAATTATTTTATCTACTTTGTACCTTCCAGAGTTATTGACACATCCTTTTATGTTAAAGTTGTTATGCAAACGAAATGTTATTTTTTGGAAGTTAGGTCAGGTTTATTGTTTGCGGATGGTCGTAGCTTTTATGTACGTCATCATTAAAACAAGATTTTTTTTTTTACCGCCAACATAATGCATGTTCCTTTCCACACTTCTTTATTTCATTTACGCACTGCTTTGTGTCGATGGAGGGTTTTTTTTTTTTGCGTGTCGACTTTAACAATATCCACCACCACCTGTAAAGCTACCCCACGTCAGTCTTCACGCTTGGATACAATCGGAATCTAAGGACAGTTACCAAAAATCCGTTCGCGCGTAGGGGTGGGGTGAATCGATCGATATAAGTCTTTGATACAAAACCAAACGGACCGCGGCCTTCAAAATAGGATATAGACTGACGATGGAAATGGAGGAAGCTGAGAGTAACCCGTGTTCGATACACAGACATCTGTATAGAAAGTCATAATCAATAATCAATCAATAGCTTAGTTGTCTGGCAAAATAAGATTCAGTTAGTAAAGTTTTATGCAAAGTGTTTCAACTTTTGAGCGAACAATCTTGTTTTTGCGCCCAAAAGAACAAAAATATGTTGGTAGCGTCTGCATAGAAACATAAAGAACTAGTAGTTCTTGCATCATATCACACACACACACACAAACACGCACACACACACACACACACATAATCATATGTATTAATGTATATTTTGGTATCAAAACATTTTAAAATATGCTTCGTTGAATATGACAGAGAAAGCAAATTTAATTAAATTTAAATGCAATGTCAATACCCATCTCTTCGCCACTTGACTCCAGTTCTTTCTACATCACCCCGTATATCTTTTCCTTTCTCTCGACATTTACAACTGTCATCACACCTGTATTCCCATCCTTCTCTTGCTCCTTTCTCTGACACCCCCTGTAACAGGCTCTTCTTTCTCCTTACTCTCCTCCTATCTAATCTTTTTCTCTTATGTAGCCCCCCCCCCTGCGCATCAGTGGCTTTACCGCCTTGCCTGGGGTGATACGATTAAAAATGAAAATTCTTCCAGAATTCTTAAATCTTTTTCGTTTGGTGGGAGTAGGAGAGTGAAAAACTTGTTCGTAATTTCCATTGTTCCAAGCGATTTCGCCCACTTCTTTACCCATTTTCAAGAAGTGTGTTTATAGATTTTGCTAATTTCATCTTCATGCTTATCTGTATAAGATCCATTTTTGTGCTGTTTTGAATATTAGAACAAGCGTTAATTCCGAGCTTTGCATATTGAGAGAGGACAGCGGAAATTTAATATAGGAATTTTTTCTATTTTTTAAAACGTTCAACAACCCCATTAATACTGTTGAAAAAAGATCAAGCTGAAACATATTTCATTAATAACAACAAGAAAATTACTGCGGTTAAGGTTTTCTCTTTTGTATTCTTATACACTTTTTTTGGGGGGGGACATAAATTATGTATAAATTAGCAGTATAGCCCTGTGTGAATTTTGTTGAGAATCGGATAAAAATTGTGGATTTGTATAAAGGACATACAGACAGATAAACAGACACACACACAAACATCTTGTCTTATATATATATATTATCGATTTTCTGCACTATTGTAAGAACTGCAACGTTGAACTTCTGAATATCGTTTCTTATGTCTTTGTCTCTGAGTGTATCAAATTTTCCAATTATCGATTTTCGATATTTATCGGGGGTATCTCGACACAAAACCTAGCTAAGAACAATCGCAGACGCTTATAGTACAACTGTGTAAATTTTCAAGAAAATCGGTTCAGCCGTTTCGGAGTCTATAGGTAACGGACACACACACACACGCACACACGCACACACACGCACACACACACACACAGACAAAGTTCCATTTATAAATAAGTTTAGATTATAATCAAAAACATCAAATCTAGTATCAATTAAACGTTTTTTTATTTGTCAAATTTCTACAAAACTTCTATAACTTATTTTAAACACATATTGTCGACACGCAAAGCACATGGACAGACCTATAAGCATACAAATCTTTTACTTTCAACACATTCTGAAAAATTGGAGGAAGAGTTGTATCGGATTCATTCCAGAAAAGGCCATATGAATATTTTGCTTTTTAGAGCCATTCTGAATATGAGATGAGGATTTACTTTAATTAGATGCAGAAAAGCTGGGAAAACTATATGTATATCCACAAACACACACACACACACACACACACACGAGCGTCTCGTTGAATAATTTGGATGTATTATATCTATTTATTCTTATAGTAATCTTTTCTAATTGTCTGACCAATTTTTTGATGTTGCAGCTTTTTTTCCTTTTCCAAGTACTTTCGAATTCATCCCAAATCATCTTCAGAGTTGAATTACGAAATCAAAACTTAATGTAGCCGTCACATTAAAAGCAACCAACCAACACTGAACAAAATTCATTATGAGTATCATAGCAAAGTTTTAAATGCATTTGATTAATATTTAGTGTACTTGCATTTTTAATATTTCTAGTTAACTCCCTTATATTGTGAACGCTTGTGTACAAAAACACGATAGCTACAATGCTTAATTTTTTTAAAAAATCATAACAGTGTGCGTTCACGAGCATTGGCAAGAAAAAAACTGGATTAAATTCGTATATATATTTTTCTGTTTTTGTTTGAATCTTACTAAGCTTAGTTTATTTAGCTGTTACAGTTTAGTGCCATTCGATGTTTGTTCTATAAATATAGGTAGAGATTTATTGGGTTTTGTGGTGTACCCTTGATTTTGTTGTTTTTGGTGTTCTTTAGCGTCGGCTTAATTCAGTTTCAAACTGCGTCCTTTGAATATTTTGTGCCAGTTGTTTGACTGTGTAAAATGCTTGCCGTGAGTTGAATTAATATTTTAACTGCATTCATTTGATTAGCTTATTGCATGGTGGGTTATATGTTGTTTCTGTTTCTGATATATATTTTTCTTTGTGAATTATTTATATTTGAAGTGAGTCATAATTTTTTATGGCTCAAACTCGCTGATCTCTATGGCTGCCTCAAAATCATTTTCCGCTTCGTTAAAATACTTTCCAAAAGAGGAAATGTTGAACAATCTCAGATTTGCTTGATTAGAGTCGGTGGATGTTTGGAGGAAGTGGGTATGTCGTTCGTTTTCCGGAATGGTTTGTTTGTATATTTCGTAATAGTAGAATAATAGCGGGTGACTGAAAAGAGAGTAACTATTCATAAAGACATCATTTGATAAGGAAAAATATGATCATGACGCAAGAAAATAAAATTGAAAATTGAAACAAAGGCACCAACTTATCAAAAGGACGGAGCTTTTGCTCAGGCGATAAATTGTAAGTCTTTTCCAGAACAATAAAAACTGTTAGACAAAAGATCATAACTTAGTTTCAAATGCAGTGCGAAAAAAAGTTTTTATTAAGCTACCTAAATAAAAGACTGCTTCCAAAGCTAAATAACTAGTAACCCATAACATTAAACTAATAAGCCAAATACCAATCTTAAGGTCTAAAAGAATTGTACACAAACAAATAATTGTTTACGCTATTTACATTGTTCTAATCGTTGTCCTCTTCTTTGTTGATATATTCACGACGCTTCGACCTAATTCAGATGATGAGAATTTCGAACTGAACGTTTTATGCGAAACGAGAACAATCAACCCCAGTGAATGAAATAAAAGGACCTGTTCCAATTTCATTCATTCGAAGAGTGCCGAACAGTACAAATGTAACACTATTTCCCGCCGATATATATATTTTTTGTTTTGTTTTATACAACGGAGAGATTTGGCTGGGTAGTTGTTGAAATTGCAATCGAAATGTAACGACTGGGCAGAGAGGGTCACATTTGGTTGCCGTAGCCAGACGGCCGGGACGTAGTGTCACACAAAGACCGAAATACCGTGCAAATGGTAACAAAAATTCACAAAACCTAGATATTCTTTAAAATGTAGAAAAATTTTTGACCGAAGGAGTAAGAATACAGCAACAGTTGTTAAAACTTCAGAAACAACAACAAAAGTTAAATGAAATAATTCAGAAGAAAACAGAACATTCCCTAATTCCTCTCACTACTGACGCAGGAGAAAATACCATAACTGAATTCATTTATATTTCAGATAATGTAATTACTTTTTCTAATTATTTTAGAATATATGAGCAAGTCGAAAGAACGATGCAGCGAATGGGAAGATGAAAAAAAAACTCTTGTTGAGAAAGTTAATCCCGTCTAATTTTTCTGGCAATAAGACGTTTGATAACATTACTAGGGTAATTGTTACCTTCAAAAATATTTTGCAAGTTGGCAATTTCACTAACCAACCGCTCAGGGGGAACAGACCATAAGGGAACGGTGAACCAGAGTCTCAATAAAACCTATTTTTCGGGACTTTGGAACAAACGAGCTCCAATTGGTATATAAACCTGTGAATATGGGTTTATGAAAGACACTAGTTACGAAAACCCGGTCTCTAAGCTGTACTAGGACATCTAAAAAAGGGAGAGCCCTGTCTTTCTCTACCTCCATAGTAAACATAATGGAGGGATGTAATGAATTTAATTGTACCAGAAAATTATTAGCATCACTAGCACAATCTAATATTGCGAACGTATAGCCGACATGTCTATATGTAAACTGATAGTTTGTCAACCTTCTGAAATAAGCGTTTAAAATGACCAGCAAAATATTGGCTAGAACAGGGTCCAAATGGCTTCTCATCGCAACGCCTTCTGTCTCAACGTACACCATGCCATCAAAACTGGACTCAACACCTTCTGTAGTAAACCGCATATATTTCAAAAACGGTTCTTCCGGGCTGCGTGTTATTGCTAGAAAAAAATAAACGTTTTAAAGAACCAGCAGTCTACGGACTTAGTGTCCAATTTATTTCAAATTACCATGGCTTGATAGAACGTGTCAGTTTATAACTGACGAAGTTTCGGCATGTGTTACGTCGTGTTACTTTTCAGTTAAGTTGCGTGTTGTGTTTGAAACTCGAATTATGTTTCCTTCCTTTACTAATCATAGGTTGTCCTATTTTCGCAAAATTTCTGCTGTTTTTTAATACAAATGCCGTTGTGAAGCGGTGTACATAAAGTGAACCAATTTTAGGTCGGAAACGCGAGTAGCACAGCACATCCCCGCAAATATAGGTTCGGGTAGTCCTGTTCAAGAATCGGCCATAGAAGAACATTTGTTAGAGAATCAAGACTGTGCCTTTTGATATGAGGACACTTGGTTTTCTGTCTTGCACAGTGCTCACAAGGCCCGTCATTTACGTGTTTTAGAGGCTGTTTATTTGAAGATCCAACAGCTTAGCCTGTGCAGTGAGAAAGAGCATTCGCTTCTTACGATTATTGGAGGGGTTGTGAGTTATTCTTTTTCTTTTTATTACTCTTTTGAAACGGTGTGTTTACACCCCACCTTATATTTTAGTTATTTTTGTTTGATGAAAATTATACTTTCAAACGTGTTCCAACTTTCACTTCCGTAAGTAAATCCTGTATATTATTAATATTAACGACAACGAGAATCTTTGAGAATGTATCGGCTGAAAGGAACCTAAGATCTACATAATGACGTCTACTTTGTTTAAATCTGTTTGTTATTTCTGGGGGTACAAGTCCCTGTTTGTATATGTATATATATATATATATATATATATAGTCATCCGCAGACAGATCTGTTTCGCTGTATCATAGCTCAGCAGTACGGTTAGACAGCCGATTGCCTTTACCCAGGATTGAAACCCGACAGAATTGGCGTCAGTCGGCGATTCTACCTCTGAGTTACGGGTGCTCAGTAGAAGGAGGCATATGTTTTAGCGTGTATATGATCACTATACACGCCCAATAGCTGAGAGTGTTCTAATACATTGCTGAATGAACGATGCGTAGATGCCAGAGTAGCTACTGTTTTTCAAAGTCTACCATTCTTCCAGAGTGCGCAATCAGGGTGTCAGAGCGTAATATATATATATATATATATATATATATATATATATATATATATATAAACGATTTTCGATTATTACAATGGGTAATACATATTTCACCGCGTTTTGGTTTTATTATTGCGGCTGTCAGACTGAAATGATATAACAGTAGGTAATTAAAAAAAATTATATTACTCTGTTAAATTAAATAAATGAATTTAATATTGTGTTCGCTTGAGTTCGTCTCTTTTGGAATTTACCGGGATTATATGCCAAATGTACTATGTTTTATATTTATATAAGTATAAAGTCAGCCAAGAATTCCTAAAACATAAAAATTTAACGTTTGTAGATTTAGTCAGACTTTCGAAAGTAAGGCAGTCCTAGGATTTACACACACTCACACACACATTTTTTTCGGAACTGATTTATGTGTTACATATTTTAAATAGAATAAGGTTATGAATTTTATTTTATTTTATTAACATTTTTATAGTCATGTATGTTTGCTTGTGAAAGTGTTAATTCCTTCAGGAAATAATGTGAAATAATCCGGGGCGCAAATTTTCTATTGTGGTAAGATTTGACAGCGGCATTATCGAGAATTTTTATTCGGTATAACTTACTTTCTCTTTTAATATGTGTGGCATTCTTTAGATCCAAATTTATATCTATGTATAACTAATAATAAATTGTTGTGTATTAATTCTTTTTTGTCTTTGGAGATGCGTTTTTTATAAATTCAACACGTTTCCCCGATGTATTCTGAGGAGCAGGTTTATTTATTTTATCTGTACCTGCTTCAGAATTATTAAGGGTATGGGCATTATATTTCATTCTGATATCTATTGCAGTTTTATATATGGTTGTTATTATTTTGATGCTGTTTAGATTCGATGAAATGTTTGGATTTCATATTAAACGACGTTTTGTCTATTGTAAGCTCCGACATTCGAATTTCGAACTGAACACTTCATTCCGTTCACCAAAGTAGTTCTAGTTCCAAGAGTCATGCCTCTTCCAGATATTTCACTATGTGTTATCTCTTTTTAACTCATCTGTTTCTTCTGCTGTAGCCAGGTATTGAACTCACAATTTTTGGATAAAATCACTGGAAAAAATCAACGCTTTCATCTACTAAGACAAGTGTCTGAACTTTTAAGACTTAATGTGTCAGTAAACATTTCTATCAGAGCTCATATTACAATTTTGTCTTTTGTAATTGTTTTTCTCAAGTACTACGTATTACTGGTTTTCTTGTTGTATTATTTCTATGATGGCCGAAGTAAAAGATTTTCGTAGCGTAGCATATGCATTGATTTTTTAAGTATTCATATTTTTCAGTGGTGTTCTCTATCTATTTTTTTAAAATCTATTGCACAGGGTGGAAGTGATCTCCTTTTTTCTGCCACATGTGGTCAGCTACGCCTGATTCTTTTATTCCCCTCGTGTTACGGTCTTGCGGTTTTCTTGCAGACTTATCTTAAATGGGCGGCTTGTTTTCTCTTATATTTCTTAAAACAGCTTCAGAAGATGATGCACACACAGTTCTTAATCCTGTTTTCCTCTATGGGAGGAAGAGTTTTCTGCAAAACGTGAAACCACTTTTGAATGTCGATTTAAAAATATAAATTAATTTTGATTTCTTTTATGTTGTAGACTTTACCTATCCATTTAATAGCAGTTGAATACATGTATGTATCGTGCATGCAAACAAATAGCAAAACGATAAATTTACAAAAAGTTTCTTAGTACTTGTTCCTTGAGTATATATATATATATATATATATATATATATATATATATATATATAAAAGTGAATAAAGAACGAAGAAAGTATTAACAACGTTCAGAACATTAAATGAAAACAGTGCTCAATATAGTAATAGAGCTATGAATGTTTATTATAAAGAATGTCTCATCAGGATGTTAATAATTACTATTAACTACCTGATGCGACATTTTTTCCGATGTCAAAACAAAATGGACACCTTTGTAATAAATTATAATTTGTACATGTTCTCAACAATAACTTTATATATATATATATATATATATATATATATATATATATATATATATTATCAAGACAAATGTAAAAAATTAATTTAACATTTTTTATGAACAAAATTAAAAATATCGTTAGCTTCAAACATTTAAAAACAGTAATAAATATAAAACAGGTTGATAACCAGGTTAAATTATAGATAATGCTAATTTGATTTATCAATCTAAACGAAAATAAATAATAATTAAATTATGTAAAAATCAACAAGTATAACATTTCCTGACATCATTACCAAGAGAAGACAAAATGCACTGGCAAAAATAAGTTTTCGTTTTGTCTTTATATATATATATATATATATATATATATATATATATATGCATAGATGGAGAGTGAGAGAGAGAGAGAGAGTTTGTGAATTAAGGAATATACATATGAGTGTACACACATGTTAAATATTATTATTCAGGTGTTATTAAATCTGTGCTCAATGTAGTATAAACAGAGTTGATATATATATATATATTGTCATCTGCAGACAGATCTGTTTCGCTGTAGCACAGCTCATCAGTACGGTTAGACTCCGATTGCTTTTTAACCCAGGATTGAAACGTGACCGAATTGGTATCAGTCGGCGATTCTACCTATGGGCTATGGGCGTTCGGTGGAAGAAGGCAGACTTTTTAGCGCATATATTATTATTATTATACGCGTCCAATAGCTAGAGTGATCTAATTCATTTTAACTGAATGAGCGATGCGTACACGCCAGAGTAGCTACTGTTTTACAAACTCAACCATTCTTCCAGAGTGTTCCATCAGGGTGTGAGAGCGTATATATATATATATATATATATTAACAAATATACATATAGTCTAAGTCGCTGGTACAACGCATAATTTCATGCGTTATGCAATCATCACCAAGGATATTACAAATATGAATGACGCGTGAAACTCTGAGCCATGACATCGACGTAGAACCATATATATATATATATATATATATATATATATATATATATATATATATATATTGTGTTTATTTTGGCAGCATTTTTTCATTAATGCAGGTTTCATTGAATAATATAGACAAGTTTTGTCTATTAATTTTGTGTAGGATCCGTTCATACCGTCTGATATACTTGATGGTGATTTCGTTGAAAGACAACATAAGCTTTTTAAGAAAATAACGTATTTGATCGTCAACTATGTAGTTGGGAAAATTATTATTGATGAGTGTCTGTTTTATGTTTTTTAGTTCACTGTGGATGATCTGATTTGTAGATGAATTGACTTTTGCACGATATAATAGATTTTTTATAATGACTATTTTGTAATAGTGGGGGCATTCACTAATATAATTAAGTGTGGAGGGATTTTTATTAGTGGGTTTTTGATACGGTGAGATAGTAAATTTATTGTTGTCAGTGTTAATTAATATATCAAGAAAATGAATTTTGTTATCATTGCTAAGTTCATAAGTGAATTTTAAAACTGAGTTATTTTGAAACTGTTTTTGAAATTGTAAGATTTCGTCGGTATTTTTAATTAATAGTAGGATATCATAAACATATCGTAGATATATTGATGGTTTTTTAAATTTTGCAAAGGTAGTATTTTCAAGGTTAGACATGTAGAAATTACTAAAAGTCGGACCAAGCACTGAACCCATGGAGACTCCGTCACGTTGTATATATATATAGTGTTGTTTGGACCAAAAAAAGGCACTTCAGTAGTACAAGCTAGTAGAATTTTTCTTAAGATGTTGGGATTAATTTTGAGTGGGGGTAATGAAGGATTACTGTAAACATTTCTTATAATTATATCAATAGTTTCACTGACGGTTACATTAGTAAAAAGGTTTTCCACATCAAGTGAAGCTAGTAGACAAATTCAATATATATATATATATATATATATATATATATAATCAGATAATTATGAATTAATTGTGCACTGGGATACACAAATTTCTGTTTCATCAGGCAATGTTGGATTTTGGTTGTGCAAATGATTTACATTTAAATACAAAAAAAAACATCTATGTGGGAAAATTTAAAATTTACTGTGTTCCTTTTAAGTAATCAGAGAGAAAATTCATTTTGGAATTTGGCCCGTATTTTCCAAAGAATATATACTAACTTTTTCTCTTTTTTCCACCTTTTTTACTTTCCCTTCCTTTCCTCGTTTCTTCTTTTTCCTCTCTAAAGGTCAAAATGTCAACCTGCTTTTAAACTAATCTTATATTTTCCCCTTTTCCTTTTATTTTTATTGCTTCTCACTAAGTTTTATTGTCTTTGATGCGATGTGCCTTTTTAGTACCAAGACTGTCCTTTCTGCTTTCTTATCATTTTGGTCTACTCTCCTGGAGAACAGGAGAGGGGTAAAGAAAGAGAAAAACTTCTAATTTCTGGTTCCAATTTTTTCAAAAATTCCCCTTCACCTGAATTTGTATATATATATATATATATATATATATATATATAGCATAATGATGATCCACGTATACTGTCTTAATATGTATAGGAAAAACTACTAAAAAGTTGTAAGTTTAAAAATGTATTTTTTGACAGCAAAACAGCATGCAGTTTGCAAGTTTTTAGAAGTGTGAATTGCGTCATGATGGTGCCCAACTGACTCTACAAACAAGATGGATGCACAAAATAAAAATATAAAATGGTGATAATTTAGTCATCGCATTCTGTATATATATATATATATATATATATATATATATATATATATATATATATATTATTAAAATACTTTAATCCAAAACGGAAAAGTAGGAAGGTAAATCCCAAGAACCTGATCCTAATTAATATTAAAAAAATTAATATTAAAAAAATTAATATTAAAAATGATACAGGAGGAGAGCTCAATGTAATTAAAATTACAGAACTCATATAAAGTAAAATAAATTTTCAACATTCAAAAATGTTGAATGAACATTTCGGCATAAAATCCCTAAGCGAGATTTTACATCTCCTCACCAACGTCCGTCTTTCAAAATGGAAAAAAGTTTTATTTTCTATTTTTTTTCCATTTTTTTTCCCATTTTGAAAGACGGACGTTGCTGAGGAGACGTGAAATCTCTCTTAGGGATTTTATGTCGAAATGTTCATTCAACATTTTTGAATATTGAAAATTTATTTTACTTTATATATATATATATATATATATATATATATATATATATATATCATTTGAAGTTTATAATTTTATTTTTACAACTTAGTTGTGTTATTCTTAAAGTTATCAGTCTGTTAGAAATATATATTAGCTTTAAATCGGGGAAATTACCTTGGGCGAAATTACTTCGCGTCTTTCCCACGTCGTAAAAAACTATTTTCCTCTCCCACAGACCGCAAATATTAAATTACATTTTTGGGTTTAAACTAAGTTAAACCCTGTAATTGTCTTCTAAGTAGTCAGATTAACCAACTCGAACAGTTTCAACTAATCGTCGCAATAAATCTCAGAATTATAAACAATGACAAACTATCATTTATCATCCCAATGTTTAAATTCTAATACTAAAATTCAAAGGTGCTTTAGGACAACAAATGATGCTAAGCAAAGTATTAAGAGACAAGACATTTTCATTAGAAACAGAGTAAAGAGTAGTGAATTATTAGGTCATATCAGTCCATCTATATGGTAGTGAATACTGGAAAATCTTCTCAAAGATTAGAAAGAGACTTAAAGAATCATAAATGTTGTTCTACAGAAGAATTCTGAGAATAGCATGCACGCATCGACGAAGCTTTTGAGAAAATTGAAATAAAAACTAAAACTGAATGTCAAGAAGGGATGGTTTAAATATATATGGTCCCTTTAAGACCTCTTACAGAAGGTAGCTGAAGAAAGTAACAAGAAAGGACTAGAAATAAACTGCACGAAAACAAAATGCATAGTCATCAGTAAAAAGGGCAGCCCAAAATGCCAAATACAGGTTGGGGATACTAAAATCAAGCAGGTACAAAAATTTAAATACCTGGGAAGCGTTATAACAGAAGACGGAAAGTGCGACACAGAGATCCGAAGGCGAATTGGCATGGCGAATGAAGCATTCCAGAAGTTGAGTAAGGTATTAAGAAACAGAACCATTTCGGTAGAAACTAAGAAGAGAGTACTGGGTTGCTACGTGCTGCCCTTCAATATGGCAGTGAATGCTGGAGAATACCATCAAAGATGAAAGAAAAACTTGAAGCAGCTGAAATGTGGTTCTACAGAAGGATGCTGCGAATATCATGGATTGAGTATGTGAGCAATGATGAGGTCTTGGAAATGATGGAAACAAAAAGGAAATTAATACTGAGCATCAGGAAGAGACAGCTGAAGTTCCTGGGACACTCAATAAGGAGGGAGGGCTTGGAGAATCTGATACTAACAGGCCAGATAGAGGGAAAAAGAGACAGGGGAAAACAACGGATAACATATTTGAAGGACCTAATCAGGTGGATGACGGAACTAGGATTGTATGGTGTAACAGGAGAAGGCGTGCTCAGAGCCACCAGGGATAGGGAAACTCAGAAGAAGAAGAATGAGAAAAGTGGGATTGGAAAATTTATACAACCCATAATGTGGAAAGTGGGTTTGGAAAATTTATAGGGCCCATAATGAGAAAAGAGGTTTATAAAATTCATAGGGTCCATAAGGAAGAAAGAGGTTTAGAAAATTTATAGGGCCCATGCTGAGGAAAGAGGGTTAGGAAAATTTCTAGGGCCCATAATACGGAAAGAGGGCTTAAGAAAGTTACAGTGCCCATAATGAGGATAGAGGGCTTAGAAAATTTGAAAAAAGAATTTTTAAAATATCAAAAAGTGAAATGGAACCCAACCTCTCTACATATTGAGTGTCTCTTCTTTAATCAATGAAATCAAAAGCAATAAGTATTTCATTTCATTATTGGACCTCAAAAATAGAAAAATGTGAAAGGCAATGATACACCTTCTCGCCGGATTTATTCAACCTTCACAGCGAAAAAAAATAGAATAACTAGAATTACGATCAACATTTATTTATGGTTGTTCACAAAATGTGAGCTATTACTACAGACCTAAAAATACTAATACAGAATTATTACTATTATAAAAGACTACAAAATTTGATACAGAAATCTGGAGGTGCAGCGCATCGAGTTGCCGATCTTACGACCATGTGTAAATGTATGACAGTATATGAACTGGGAAGGATAGTATGAGAACCAACCTAGCTTAAAAAAACAGGAAATTATGGAGAGCCATAATCCCCTACATCTTAAAAGAATACGGGACATTAAAGAGGTTAATTATGAAACAATTCTTTTTTAGCGAAATTATATTTGCATATTTAGAAACGACAAACTAAAAATCACACTTTTTTAAAAATATTACAGTAATATTTACTTTTGAAATTTTTAAAATGATAATATATATATATATATATATATATATATATATATATATATATAATCAATAAAAATTTTACCTTGTAGATTAATTTTATAACCTTTACCGTCGTCGTCCTGCGGCCTCGGCCTAGATAGAACTCACTACACTCTTTCAGTATTCCCTGTACGTTTGAAACCCTGGCGCAGTTTATAGCGAAATTCATATTCTTGCCAAATAGCTGAATACTTGATGCTTCGCCAGGGCTACCAAGGATGTTTTTATTGTGACACCAACACTGGATGGGTTGCCTCCAGGCCCCATCCTGTTATTTAACCCATAACTTGAGGGAATTTACGGATTAATACCTTTCCCAAGGGTACCAGATCTTTAGTGAATGCAAGGTACACAACTGGGATTCGAACTCGGCTCACCGATTTCTCTTTTCAAGCCGACGTCCACTGCACCACAACGCACATCCGTCAGTGACGGATGACCTTCACACAGATCTGCCCAATTTGTCCAAAGCTAATGTTAAATTACTTCCCTTGTACATTATCGTATGTTCCCCTGATTTACAACATATATAAACTGAAAAATCACAACAGTTAATAAGAAGAAAATTTTGTAATTTTTGTAATGTAAACAAAAAGTGACAACCGATTTGAAAGGAGATAGCCCGGCAATGATATGGTTGACAGCTACATCCGGCCGTAGGTAAGGTAAACAAAAAGTTATAACTGGCTTAAAAGGAGATAGTCCGGCAATGATGTGGTTGACATATGCATCCGGTTGTAGATGACGATAACAAAGTGCAAAACACGAAAAAGCTAAAAATGCGTGGGAGTTTTAAGACTATATAAAGCCTAGGATATTTGGATGAAGAGACAGAAAAGCTTCCGACATCCGACGGTACCTTCGTGTGCGCAAACTCTCTCGAACTGGTTTACTGCTCTACACAAAGATCACCGACGAAGAATAAAATTAAAAGTTTATGTCTTTTAGATACTTACACTACCGGCCATAATTATTAGACAACCCTAGTGTTTTAAAAACTGATGCATTTCATACTATTTTTTAGTATTGATTGCCAAGTGAATAATTGTAAATGAAAATAGAATGGTTCTTTTGTTAATACTGAACAATAACATGTGCATCAAATGAATTTATAAATATTTAATGATTATCTATATTGCTGTTTTATCAATGAAAGAATAAAGAATATTTGGAAGAGTTCATCTTTGTTTCCTTGCCTTGTAAAATTTTGCAAAGTAATAATACCAAAAGAACCTTTCCATTTTCATTTAAAGTTATCCATTAAAAATCGTATGAAATGCATCATTTCTTTTAAAAAAAACTGGGGTGGGGCTAATAATTATGGCCGCTAGTGTACCTGTTCCTGATTGTCGTTATCTTCCAAAGGTAGTATATAACAATTTGAACGCCCCAAGACTTCTAAATAAACTTCTATGTCTATATAAAATATGTCTCAATGTCGAGATTCGAGTTCTTCTTGGGTTTGTTCGAATAGTTGAAATATACGTTGAGTATCGGTGTTTTGGAGATTAATCTCTACTGGCAGCAAACGGCCTGCATACGGACAGGTAACGACCTCAGTAGATACACAAAGATAGAAAAAGGCGTAAGACAAGGATGTGTCTTTTCACCGGATTTGTTCAACCTATACAGCGAGAATATTTTGAGGACCCTAGATGACACACCAGGATTTGTTATTGGAGGCCACAACCTGAACAACATAAGATATGCGGACGATACAGTACTGATTGCGGACACGGAAAGGAAACTGCAAGATCTCATACAGAAAGTAGCAGTGGAGAGTGACAAGAAAGGACTACAAATAAACTTTAAGAAAACTGAATGCATGGTCATCAGCAAAAGATACAACCCAAAATGCCAAATACAGGTGGGGGATAACAGAATCAAACAAGTCCAAGAATTTAAGTACCTAGGAAGTGTTCTAACAGGAGATGGAAAGTGCGACACGGAGATCCGAAGGCGAATTGGCATGGCAAAGGACGCGTTCCAGAAGATGAGCAAAATACTAACACACAGGAAAATCTCAACAGAAACGAAGAAAAGAGTTCTAGACTGCTACGCGATGTCAGTTCTTCAATACGGCTGTGAATGCTGGACAATATCATCGAAAATGAGGACAAAACTGGAAGCGGCCGAAATGTGGTTCTACAGAAGGATGCTACGGATATCGTGGACTGAGCATACAAGCAACGACGAAGTGTTAGAAAGAATGGCAACAAAAGGAAATTGATGCTGAGCATCAGGAAGAGACAACTGAAGTTCCTGGGACATGCAATGAGGAAGGAGAGCCTGGAGAACCTGATACTGACTGGACAGATAGAAGGAAGGAGAGACAGAGGAAGGCAGCGGATAACATATTTGCAGGGTCTGATCAGGTGGATGACGGAACGGGGGTTGCCAGGAGCAACAGGAGCAAACATACTAAGAGCCACAAGGGATAGGGAGACGTGGAGATCCATGATCGCCTACGTCCTGAAGGGACAGGGCACATAGAAGAAGAAGAAGATCGGTGTTTTAGTTTCGCAGAAGACAACAAGTATGTGGAATCCAGCGAGAAACGAACTGATTTCTCAGTAGTAATCACCAAAGAGATGCCCAATTACAACAATACTGTTGCCTGCTCAGTCTCATGAATCTTCCTTTCATGCTCTAATAAAACCTTGACAGCGTTCCGAAAACCCATGTGCCTCTCCAAAAATTAATCAGCACTATTTATCTTAACAGCATTCTCAAGTAAGATCATTTCTTGAAACTGGGAACGATCCAAAATGTATCCCTTATGAGTTAATAATAGTTTGTTTCTACGCTTTACGCAATTAGGGCTTTAGAATCTTTTTATGCCATTACGGCTTCAGAAATGTTTACTAGGAACGCTCGACATTCAAACAACGCGAATTCCATTTGCAGTCCGGTTCGTTATATTCTTTTATGTGCAACTGCTTTTGAAAAAGGCATGAACCCACCTCTCGCCTTCCAAGCTATGGCTTAATTAGTAACACTTGTATCAGTGAATCATTATTTTTTCCCTAAAAATCTTATAACCGAGAAATATATTTTACCTTTAAATAAACTACAAAAGGTTGATAAGCCGTAAAAAAAAAATATTAGTAGATAGTTGGGAAGTACATTAAAACCAGATATTTTTATATCATAATTTCAGGCAACACTAAAAAATAAATAAAACAACATAAGTGAAGATGCTGGTTTTATTTTTATTACAGAATATCAAATGATATAAATATATTGAAAGAAATAATTTGACAAGAAATATTTAAATAAATAAAATCTGGAATTAAAAGAAAAGGAAACAAGAAATATATAAAGTACCTTACCAATAGTAATAATAATAAAAACCTGGAAATCGATATAGAAAAAAATGTGGAAACTGAAAAAAAAATATTAGGTTGTCCCAAAAGTTCGTAAACACTTGCAAACAATTCAAATTTTTCTCGCAAAAACAACAAAAATTATTGCTCAAAATAAAGACCATTATTTTCCAAGACTTTCTGCCATTGATATGAAAGCTTTCTGATCTGGTCAAAGTACCATTCAGCCGGCTTCGAAGCAAAGAATTATTGACACGCTTACTCGACTTTATCAAACGAGTCGAATCGGCGGCCCTCCAGAAAGTGTTGCATTGAGCGGAAAAGGCCGTAATCTGATGGAGCAGAGTCAGGACTGTAGGCTGGATGTGGCAGAAACTCAACGCCGTCCAGCTCTTCAAACTTGTTTTTGGTCTTCCTGGTGATGTGTGGCTTGGCATTGTCCTGCTGCATCAAAGCGCGCTTTTGGTTGATCAGAGCCGGGTACTTTTGCTTCAACTTTTCGTAGACCCGCTCAAGTTGCTGACAGTAAAGTTCGGCACTGATGGCACGACCATTCGGAACCAACTCAAAATGCACGATTCCTTCAAAGTTCCACCAAACGCACAACATGACTTTTTTTGCTGAATCGATCTTCTTTTGGAACCGACGGTGTCTCTTGCCATTTCTTTTCTTGATTGTGCTGGACCAGATAGACTCATTTCACAAGTGTTTACGAACTTTTGGGACAACCTAATAGAACCAGTGATAGTAGGTGCGCTTGGAATGATAAAAAAGGAACAAAACAACACATTGAAAAAATCCCTGGAAATCCCAGTTTAAGAGAAATACCAAAAATTGTTTTGATAAGTACAGCTCACACATTAAGACCTTTGTCGATGTAATGCTAACGATGTTATGGAAGTTAGAAAAACAAATGAAATTTAGACATGGCAACACGCCACTACCTGCCTTTGGTCTTGTCGTAGACTTGGTAGGTAGTGAAAAATATCAGAAATGAAACTATAATAATAATAATATTGATAACTTGAACAGATGAAAGACCGCTGGCAGACAAGCATCTGTATGGCCAATATTCAGAAAGTGTCAATAAATCCAATGTTGATAAAGTTAATACTAATCGTTGGTTACGTGCATCTAGATTAAAGCCTTAGACTGAAGGCTTTATTCTTGCTGCGCAAGACCAAAGTCTTTTCACTAGGAACTTTAGGCAAATATACATAATAATGTGGATGAAAAATGCAGGTTCTGTGATAAATACCAAGAAACAACAGACCATCTAATCTCAGGATGTTCTGTACCTGCTCCAAATGAATATAAAAATCGTCACAATAGAGTGGGGCAGTATTTACATAGGACAATGTGCAAACACTATGGAAAATATGTAAACAAACAATGGTATGAAAATCACCCAGCTCTGGTTACAGAAATAGAAGATGTCACCATTCTATGGGATTACACCATCTACACAGACAGAAAAATTGAAGAAAATAGGCCGGACATTATTGTTAAAAACCAGAAAGAAAAAATTGCCTATTAATCGATATGGCTTGTCCAGGGGATTGTAACATATCAACCAAGGAATTCGAAAAACTGTCAAAATATAAAGAGCTGGGCATTGAAATAGAAACAATGTGTAAATTGAAAACAAGAATCGTGCCAGTGATAGTAGTTGCACTTAGAATGATAAAAAATGGAACAAAACAACACATTGAAAGAATCCCTGGAAACCCCAGTTTAAAAGATATACAAAAAATTGTCTTGTTAAGTACAGCCCACACACTAAGGAAAACTTTGTCTATGTAACGCTAGGGATGATAGGGGAGATAGAAGAAAAAACATGAAATGGAGCTATAACAACACACCACGATCTGCATTAAGTCTTTCTGCAGACTTGGTAGGTAGTGCGACCATAGAAGAAATCGAATTATAACAAAAAATGAAATAATAATAATTAAATAGAACAAAACAACACTTTGAAAGAATCCTTGGAAACCCCAGCTTAAAAGATATACAAAACATTGTCTTATTAAGTACAGCCAACACACTAAGGAGAACTTCATGTAACGCTAAGGATTCTAGGGAAGATAGAAAAAGCATGAGATGGAGCCATAACAACACGCCACGACCTGCCTTAGGTCTTCCCACAGACTTGGTAAGTAGTGCGACCATAGCAAAAATAGAAATATGATGAAAAATGACAACACAGTAACAGTAATAATAAAGTCTCCTGTGGTTTATAAAATATATTTATTTTTTATTTTCGAAAATTCAACCGTCTTAGTGCGTTTTTCATCCTGTTAGTTTCCTGTCATGATCGCCTTTTCGTACCCAAATTTGTTCTCCAAACAATGTCTTTAGATAACACTACATATCGTTCAATAACTAAGCCAAATAATTCACAGTACGCCAAAAAATAGAACAGAATATTGGTGGATAATAGAGTTTGATATAAAAGATTTAATATTAGTTCTTCAGTTGGATTTCTTGAGGGTAAAAATGATTCAGAGCATTCAGGATAAAATGTTTTATTTTGTTTTTTATCCGGCGTATTTATCTGAAAACTTAAAGCATATTATGAATGTGTTCTTATCTGGGCCGCACTGATAGCAGCAAGATGTGCGTGAAAAAAATTACAAAATAATGATGATTCTACACATGCAGTACAAAAAAATGTATCAGAATGTGTCCGATGCTTTCATAGAAATGGAAACATTATTCATCGTGAAGAATTCATCTAAACTTCACGCCAAAAGCATATCAAGCAGGTTCAGTCTTCATTTCTAAGTCGTATACCTTAATAATGCGAATGATTATGGCTTTCTAAAATTTTCTTCTGGGCTCGAAGCAATATTTGTTCACTTACTCTCCTACCCGGTGCGTGTTCTGCCACTCATTTACCCGTTAGATATAATACACGCTATTTATCTCTGTCATTCCGGCTTTTAAAATGCTCTGTGAGTGTCAAATTTTCCAAGCTTTCTTTCCTCATTTATCCCCAACATATCAGCTGTCTTTATTCTGATTATAATATAAGTATGCTTTTGGTTTCAATTTTTTAAACCTTCCTTATGTCTCACATGTTCTGCCCACATCTCTGCTATTGTCTGGATTTTAGTCTATAAGAAATTTGTTCACTTTGAATTTCTATAGTACGATTGCTATTTGTAGGGATTGAATAAAAATACATAAAATAAAAAAACACTAAATAACATAAAAATACAAAATAAAATAAAAACTACGAAATAAAATAAAAATAGAAAATAAAAGTACAAAATAAAATAAACATAAAAATCTCCCAGGAGTCCTCTGATAGGAAAGAAAATTTACGCATGCGCAAAAAAAGAGAGGCTTCCTGACGCCAAAAATAAACACTAGCTCTTTTTCTGTTGGACTTTGACTGGTAAAGACGCGCCGACTGTTTGGGAAATTTCCCCAACAAGAGGTCGTTGGAACCAAAAATAAAATCAGTGTCCAAACTTTCCCTCTAGTGTCTCAATATCTTTCCTTTTCTCTTTGCCTATTTATTTCAGCGACGAAAGATTTTCAACAAGTCTTGGATGTTTAGGTGAAAGAATCAGCCCAGCAGTAATAGCCATAACGTCCATATATTACATAGCAGTTCAGCACTTTTCTTTGTTTCCAACAGAATATTCTTGCTTCTTATTACTTCGTATCGGAGATATTCGCTACTTCAGTGCAACTTCGAGTTTCTGTGCATCATCTTTTCTCAGATAAAAAGAAAAAAAAAATATTTCTCTCCATTCTAATAGCGCATATATTGGGCCGTTTGATAATGACACAACAGGCGCTCAATTGGAGTAGATAGGCTAAACTATCGCCCGGTTCACACTCCACCCACGTCTATTGAACAGGTGAAGAGGCTGTTCCCTGTTTAGGATGTGGTTTCTGGTTTTCTCTTTTCCAATCTTTTACGTAGCCCCCTGCACATCAGTGCCGTTATCGCCTTGCTCGGGGTGACATGATAAAAAAAAAAAAAAATTTCCCAAATTCTGGTTTGTCCTTTCCTTTCCCTTTCTTTTACGAACTTGTTTCGAAGTGACTTGAATTGTCTTTCTCTCTCCGCAATCAACACGATGCTATCTGCTAGTCTGGTTGAGTATTAACTACTGTGTGGTAGTGAGTTTAATCCTTACCGGGTGCTTCACACTGTCATCGACATCAAATAACCAAACAAAGATTAATATGCCGTAAAATATATCAACCAAAGCCAACGCAATATTTAACAAGGTTAATCCTGTTGACTGAATAGTGAACTTGATCCTCACTAGGCACACATCTGGTAAACACAACAACAAATGAAAAGGATATAATACTTAATATCGTGAGTTGATCAGCTTATTCCAAGCAATGCAAATTTAGCGACCATTCTCGGTAACCCGGATGAAGAAGTAATATTTATACACGGAAGATTTCTTTAATTATTTCCACAGGGCTTAACTCAAATATTGGCCGGACTTACACCCCAGAGTGTTGAAAATTAATTCTCCTTTAGTTTCCTTCAATTTCCTCTTTACATATTTTCTTTTTTATTTGTATGAATTTTGAGATGAGGAATTATCAATTTACTTTTATATATTCAAACTATTGTCCTTATCTTTAATTGTTATAGATGTTATTATTATAGATATGATGTTTCAGTCATGTGATCCTCTAGTCATCTTCGGGAGTCCAGCATCTATAACAAGAAAAAATGTGAACAATAATTCAAACAAGTCAAAGTATATAATTGATAATTCCTTATTTTAACAAAATCACGATCAGACAGGTAAACACGATGATAGAAACGAAGAAAAATCAGCATCACATAGTTTCATAAAATCCATATTTCATATTCAGTCAAAAACAATGAACACCTGAAGATGGCCAGAGAGTAGTTGGTGAAAACGTTGTATCTATAATAACAACAATAACAATCAGATGATGAGAACAATAGTTTTAATATGCCAAAGTATATTGAAAATACGTCTTCTTAAAATATTCTCTTATCAATTCTTCCATCAGATTGTAAAATGATATCTGCAGGCTTAGCAACAGAAATAGTACACTAATCAATATATAAGAAGTTCGCTAATACTCTACTTTCATTATATTTTTTGAGTAATTTGTGTGTCTTATCACTGCAAATACCAGATGTCTCTAACTTCCCTATGAATATGGCTTTAATTAACACATTATCACAGTACTCAATCTATACAGCGATACGATCCTAAGAGAATTAGTTTCGCCCTTATATTGTTAAACATGTTTACTTGAGATGTTCTAAATGGAATCATTTATCAAATTCTTCACACACGAGAGATCAACACTAGTAGTGCAGATTACGCAGAATTATTCAATACTAACACTATAGCCCGGCGTTGCTCGGGTGTAATGAAAGCTTTAAAACTAATCCATGGTCCTGGAGTTCAGACTCTTTGGACGTTGCCACGAAACACTAAAAAGCAATAGTTTCCAGTTAAAGCGAAACCGTAGACTGAAATAAAAATGAATGGATAAAAGTCAAATTTTGATTTCCTGGTATCGATATCAAATAAGTTTTTTTCGTCGTAAACTGAATTTTGAAGGCTAAATAAGTCCTCTGAGTAAACGGTATCATGACTGAGACTAAGAACTACAATTATACCTACTTAGAGCCAAACCCGAAGCAGAAACTAAAATAAAAGGGCTGAAAAAAATAGACATACAGGCAGATAAACAGACACACACACACACAAACATCTTCCCTTTTATATATATATTATCGATTTTCTGCACTATTGTAAGAACTGCAACCTTGAAACTTCTGAATATCGTTTCTTATGTTTTTGTCTATGAGTGTATCAAATTTGATTAAAATCGGACCACTCCTTCTATAACCCGCTTTTTTCGATTTGCGATATTTATCGGAGATACCTCGACACGAAACCTAGCTAAGAACACTCGCAGGCGCTTATAGTACAACTGTGTAAATTTTCAAGAAAATCGGTTCAGCTGTTTCGGAGTCTATAGGTTTCGGAGTCTATAGGTAACGGACACACACACACAGACATACAAACACACAGAGAGACAAAGTTCCATTTATAAATAAGTTTAGATTAGCTGCGTTTTCCTTTTTGTTCCCGCGCATATTTTCTAAAAACAATATTCCAACCAGTTTTCTTTCGGAGTGTAGAGAAGGCTGTCCTATAAATCGACTGAATTTTCTTGCAAAAAAAGTAATATTAATAGGTAGCTTAATAACCCGAAAAACTGTTTAATATGTGGATGTCGTTTCAATTTATTAATTTTTGTACTTTTCGTATATTTTCTTCTATCATTTTTGGTCAAAGGAAAAAAGAATACAAATTAGAAGGACTCTGACCACACCTTAGCATATCTCAGAGTCTTCTTATATGTCTTATGTCTGTTCAAGATGACTATGATTGTGGATCTCCACAACTTTCTTTCTTACTCTCTAAGTAATCTTTGACCTTTTCTTCTTACGTAGGTGATAAATAAGTTAAACGTTTCCAGCTTCAATGAGTTTATGTATACAATGTGAATGTTCAATTTTCTAAACAACCTTTCCTCGTTATGAAACCCAAAAACCTCAAATATCTCTTTCTGAGCATTAGTTTTATGGTAGTTCCGTTTTACTTTTAAATGGAGTATTAATAGTCACTTATCGGAATTTTTTTACTTTCCCAATAGTCCTCCTGAAATTTCAAGTGGAGTATTAGTCACTTATCAGGCTACCTGCCCAATGATCTCAAAATTTCAAGTGGGTAATGGCAGTACTTATCGGAATTTTTTTGCTCTTAATGATCCTCATAATTTCAAGTGGAGTATTAATAGTCACTTATCAGACTATGTAATGATCCCTCTGAAATTTCAAATTAAAATATTAATAGTCACTTATCAAATTTTCTCTTAATGATCCTCCTGAAATTTCAAGTGGAGTATTAATAGTCACTTATCAGAATTTTTACTCTTAATGATCCTCCTGAAATTTCAAGTGGAGTATTAATAGTCACTTATCGGAATTTTATATTATTGATCCTCCTGAAATTTCAAATTGGAGTATTAATAGTCACTTATCGAATTTTACTCTTAATGATCCCTCCTGAAATTTCAAGTGTAGATAGTCACTTATCGGAATTTTACTCTTAATGATCCTCTGAAATTTCAAGTAAAATGTCCTTAGTCACTTATCGGAATTTTTACTCTTAATGATCCTCCTGAAATTTCAGAATATGATCAGTAGTCATATCGGAAATTTTACTCTTAATGATCCTCCTGAAATTTCAAATTGGAGTATTAATAGTCTTATGGAATTTTATATGACAGTCTTTCCTGAAATTTCAAGTGGAGTATTAATAGTCACTTATCGAATTTTACTCTTAATGATCTCTATAAATTTCTTTGGTAGGTAATATGTCACTTATCGGAATTTTACTCTTAATGATCCTCCTGAAATTTCAAATTGGGTATTAATAGTCACTTATCAATTTTACTCTTAATGATCCTCCTGAAATTTCAAATGGAGCAATAATAGTCACTTATCGGAATTTTACTCTTAATGATCCTCTGAAATTTCAAATTGGAGTATTACAATGATTAACTATCAAATTTACATATTGTGATCTCCTGAAATTTCCAGGTAGATTGTTAATAGTCACTTATCAATTTTGCTCTTATTGATCCTCCTGAAATTTCAAATATGGAGTATTAATGATGCTGCTCAAATTTTACTCTTAATGGTGCTCTGAGTTCAGGTGGGTATTATAATGATCCACTTATCAGAATTTGCTGTAGCCGTCTCCTGAAATTTCAAATTGGGTATTGGTCACTTATCAAATTTTACTCTGTGATCCTCTGAAATTTCAAGTAGATATTAATAGTCACTTATCAATTTTACTCTTAATGATCCTCCTGTAAGCTTCTAATTGGAGTATTAATGATTGCTTATCGGAATTTTACTGTAATGATCCTCCTGAAATTTCAAGTGGAGTATTGTAGTCATATCGGAATTTTACTCTTAATGATCCTCCTGAAATTTCAAGTGGAGTATTAATAGTCATATCAAAATTTTATGATCACCCTGAAATTTCAAGTGGGTATTAATAGTCACTTATCGGAATTTTACTCTTAATGATCCTCCTGAAATTTCAAGTGGAGTATTAATAGTCACTTATCGGAATTTTTACTCTTAATGATCCTCCTGAAATTATTTCCACGTAATAGTGATTATTATTTTTGATAATTCGAATTTGAGACGCCGGAAAATATGATCAGATTATTAGTTAGATTATTTCTGCTTGCAAAAAGGAATGATTAAAGAAAATGTTAAATGTTCAGGCACTCAATACTAATCGATAATCGATAGGATGGTTGTAAAGAAAGGCTGGTTTGGGGACATTTTAACATCTTTTAATTTTTTTCTTATTGATATAGCAGTTATTTTATTCAAAGAAATGTGTTTTTTTATGGTGTTTGATATTTGTTTTTGATGTGAACCGGTGATTTGACCACGAAATGATAACTCGAAACATGGTGGTAAGGTTAACAACATATATTAAGTCAAAAATAGATACAAGAGAAAAAAGTAAATATAAGCTTGGCTTACTAATGACTGACAGACAGACAGACTGTGCTGAGCTGAACTGAAGCCACGGGAGTGATTAACTCTCAGTTAATATACTGGAGAAAGATTCCATAGTTCAGTGGGTAACGCCCCACAACAGTTTTTTTATTTAGAATGAATTATTTAATTAGTACACCCCTACATTTAAAAATTATGGTTCATGACAACATCCAATACAAAGTTGTGCAAGGCCGATTCCATTTTTTTTTATCTACAATGTAGATTTTATTCAGTCCCTCCACTCAAAATTTAAAAAAGCAACACCTAAAACGCAGCAGGTGGTTTGAGTTTTGAGTGTTCCTTCTCCTATATTGGTTACTGATCAATTATATAGGTCCGAGTCTGTCCTACCGTTTACTTATTGCTGGAACGAAGAGATTTGTAAGTGTATTACATCGGAATTGGATCCAATAAACTCAACTGGAATTCGAACTCGTCTCACAGATTTCTCAATTCTAGTCGCTATCTATTACTCCACTTGTTTTTCAATGCCAAATATAAAAAAACAAATAACATACAGTATTAGAAGTTTCAGGAATGCATTCTTATCAAGCAATCAGCTTCATAGCAGTCATCAAATATTGCGCTAGAATTGTTCATCTTGACAATTGATTCTGAAGTTTTGGTGACGAAAAGATGAGCAAAGAATTTCATTTCAGATTTTTTTCTTCTTCTTGTTTTTTTTTCTCATTTCCTGCTACTGGGATTTTTTTTTTTTTTTTTTGCTAAGACATCATCAGATTTTTCACTAAGAAGCTTGGGATTTAGATATGACAAGATAAATGTTGGGTTTACTTTTTTTACGGATGAGACGAATTTCGAGATTAGACTGGGGAGTGTCTTCTCGTCTTGACCAGATGTAAGACAAATTAACATTGACAGGAAGACATAAATGATATTATATATATATATATATTTATATTATGCTCTCATTACGATTGAGCTCTCCAGAGAAAAAAAAAATTAAAAACAGTTTCCACTTCTGCGATATGCATGACTCTTCAGAAATGAATTGAGTTCTTTCGCTGACTAGCGCGTGTCTACACTGCTTATATACAACACGTTCAAATTTTCCTTTTCCTGATTCTATGCGCCTATGGCTTAGAGGGTAGCGACTCCGACTGACACCAAATCGGCCGAGTTTCGATCCCGACCAGAAGCGTGGATGTGTCTACCCACACTGATGAGCATTAATACAGCGAAACAGGCTTGTATGTGGATGACTAATATAATTACATAGGTTTTGGACATAATTAAATTAGGAAAGTACACAGTTGTATCAAAAGTGTTCAATACAATTATCTTGTAGTACTTTTGAATATTTTTCATTTGTAAACAAGTTATTACTCCACCTAGGTTTCTACCATATGGTGTCTTCAGGCGATATACACTACCGGCCATAATTATTGGGACACCCCAGTTTTTTAAAAGAAATGATGTATTTCATATTATTTTTAGTATTAATTGCCAAGTGGATAATTCTAAAAGAAAAAATAATGTTTTTTTTTTGTTATTATTACTTTGCAAACTTTTACAAAACAAGAAAGCAAAGATGAATTCGTCAGAATCCCCCTAAATTTTCTTCATTCTTTCATTGATGAAATTGCAATGTAAGTATTTATTAAATATTTATAAATTCATTTGATGCACTTGTTATTGTGCATCATTAACAAAAGAACCATTCCATTTCCTTTTATAATTATTCACTTGACAATCTAAACTTATTTATAAATGGAATTTGTGTGTGTGTGTGTTCGCTACTTATAGACTCCGAAACGGCTGAACCGGTTTTCTTGAAAATTTACACAGTTGTACTATAAGCGTCTGCGAGTGTTCTTAGCTAGGTTTTGTGTCGAGGTACCCCCGATAAATATCGAAAATCGATAATCGAAAAAATCGGGTTATAAAAGGAGTAGTCCGATTTTAATCAAATTTGAGACACTCATAGACAAAAACATAAGAAACGATATTCAGAAGTTTCAAGATTGCAGTTCTTACAATAGTGCAGAAAATCGATATATATATATATATATATATATATATATATATATATATATATATTTCTTTAATAATTTTAGATTTATGACTTCCTGTAATGGATAAACTTAATTAAAAAAATTTAAGATCTTACATTTAAATCTATTCCTTCCCCTCCTAAATATACCTTTTCAAACCCCTGTAAACATTCACGTATGGAGCCGAGCAAGCGTCTTCCATTTGATATTTGATACCCCGTCTCTCTCTTGTCTCTATGCACCCTCTAATCTCCGCCCCTCCCAGTTCTGTCCTGTTCTGTTTTATTTAACCCAATCCCCAACTTTAAAAAATCCTACTTCTTTAAGGGAACTCTCAATTCTTGACCGTTGTTAACTTTGCCCCTCCCCCTTTACCTCAGGGCTTTCTTCATTTAGAACAGAACAATGTCGCTGAAGTGACGTGGAATCTCTGTTAGAGATCTCATGTCGAAATGTGCATCCGACCCCTTTGAATTTTGAAAAGTTTCTCTAATTTATATATATATATATATATATATATATATATATATATATATCGTCATCCGCAGACAGATCTGTTTCGCTGTATTGCAGCTCATCAGTACGGCTTAGACTCCGTTCGCTTCCTAACCCAGGATTGAAACCCGACCGAATCGGCGTCAGTCGGAGATTCTACTCCTAGGCCACGAGCGTGAGGCAGAAGGCAATATGTGTGTGTGTGTGTCTGTTTATCTGCCTGTATGTCTGTATTTTTTCAGCCCTTTTATTTTAGTTTTTGCTTCGGGTTTGGCTCTAAGTAGGTATAATTGTAATTCTTAGTCTCAGTCATGATACCATTTACTCAAAGGACTTATTTAGCCTTCAAAATTCAGTTTACGACGAAAAAACCTATTTGATATCGATACTAGGAAATCAAAATTTGACTTACATCCATTCATTTTTCTTTCCGTCTACGGTTTTGCTTTAACTGGAAACAACTATTGCTTTTTAGTCTTTCATGCCAACGTCCAAAGATTCTGAGCTCCAAGACCATGTATTAGTTTTAAAGCTTTCATTACACCCGAGCAACGCCGGGCTATACTGCTAGTATCTTATACAGTATTTTTAATGTTTGCATCGATCTATGTGTAATTAAAAACGCTTATTGTACGTATGAAAGTAAATTTACGCTAAGTGTATATTTACCAATACAGTACTATTTTCCAGAAAGAAAATGGAGAGAGAGAGAGAGAGAGAGAGAGAGAGAGAGAGATGCAGAGCGGTCCAGATAAGGAGACATAATTTCCTCTATCTCTGTAGATACGGCTATTAACTTGGAATTAAATTAGCTAGATACCAATGGGACAATGGTCAAACGAACACATACGCATATATTGGCTTATAACTTGCCAATACACGTACAAACGAAAAGACGGATCAATTCTCCTTTTCTTGAATTTGACATTTTTCTGGTACCGAAATTTATATACTTGGAAAGTGTTCTAAGAAAAGAGCAACATTGAGATCAGAAGGAAAGGTTCCAACGCAAGAACGTAGAGCAAAGGCGAAAGCGGACAACCTTGACGAATAGAGAGAGTCAATAGAAAAGGTTCCGATCGTACTCCATTCACTTCCACCAGCGCACCGGGGGACGCGTACAGAAGTCGGATCCAGGAGCGAAAATACGGCCCCAAACCGGCAGCGGAAAGAACAGACTCCAGAAAACGATGGTCAACCCTATCGAATGCCTTGGACTGATCTAAATTGATCAGTGCGGCTTCCGTGTCGACTTTTTCAATGATCAAGCGTACCAAATGAAGGCTGTCCTGAATAGTCCTACGCTACACAGCACAAGACTGCTCAGGGCCAATCAGACTATGGAGGACAGCCTGCAAACGGCTGGCTAAGATCTGGGTTAAAATCTTCAACTCTGTATTTAACATCGTCAAAGGCCTGAAGTTATCTACTGAATCCCTACCGTCCTTGCTTTTGCGCAGCAACTTGATCACACCCCTGGTGAAACGTTGGGGTATAGACCCCTGCCTCGTCCAGTTGTTGAAAATCAGTGCCAGCAAGGGAACAAGAACGGGCGACTGCCTCAAGTACAGTTCGTAAGGAAGACCATCCAATCCCGGAGACTTGTCCCGGCCAACCAGTTTGAGCGCATTCCAGATCTCAGCCTCTGTAACGGGACCCTCTCACCCAGCCGCTTCAGCCGCTTCAGCCGCCTCGAGGCGGGGGAAGTCGATCAAATAGGCATCGAACTGAGCAGTGCTCAGACCGGGCTCCCTGGTGAACAGATCCTGAAAATAATCACGAAAAGCCTCGACTATGCGCGTTTGTAGTCACAGTTATCCCATCCGGCAATGTGACGCTCGCGATATGCCTTTTGCCAGCATTTCTCAATTCAATGAAAACATGGACAACCTAAGGTCCCTACATCGACTCTCTTAACTAAGACTCGGTCTATGAAGCTAGCACGCACCACCGTAGCCAAGCTGCCCCTATTAGTCCAAGTCCATACTATATCCTGGGGTGTTCATTTCAGTACTTATCGACAAGATCACACCAGTCGATAAAGTCCCGAAATGGTTTTACATCCGGGTTGTTAGTACCCGATCTTTCCCCTATGCGATCTATATCGGGGTCAAGGACGGCATTCCAATCGCCCGCTAAAACTACCCGACGAGATGTCGTCAAAAACAGCTCGATCCGCCGAAACAAAGCCGGCTGCTCCGCATGGTCATTGGGCGCATAAACCCCAATGAGACGAAGAGACTTATACTTTATAGTAACATCCAGCACAAAAATTCTGCCTGCCGGATCTGCGAAGACAAGGGAACACACCGCATTGAAGGACTTGCTCACTAGCCAGGAAACACCTCTCGAGCGTCCATCAACATATGCTGAATAGAGGGCGAAACTACTAGACAGTATATCCTCATGATCGCCAGTTAAAAAACGGGTCTCTTGTATACAACATATATTCACACCGAGGCGCTGAAGATCAAAGCTGAGACACGCTCTGCGTGACTCTGATCTCAGGCCCCGGGCATTTATACTAGCTAACCAGAGAGCCATTATCAGACCGATTAGAGTTGAGGAACTGCACCAAACATCTCCGGTGACAGGACACCGACGGCCCGTCCCATTGAGCCGAGACCCATTTCATATTTAATAGTGCCATCATAGGACAGGCCGCCAATGTCCAGGGGAAACGTTAAGAACTCCTATGAACTTCCCCCATTAACTTCCTGTTAACTCTTATTAATATAGGAGGGAGAGTCCATTATCTAAGGAATAGATGTGTTTTCCCATAACACATATGTCACTAAGAACGGTCGAACTCCGGCCTTGCTAGTTTTTTTAAAGATTACTGTTCTTTGCAAGGAGGCGGCCTGACCTGTTTAGAATCAGGTCAGGGTTGCTGTTGGAGCCGATATGATTCAAAACCCGAAATCGGCGATGAAGACCAGTGCATCACTGAAGACCACCCTTGATGCATCTAAAATGTATGATTTGACTGATGAAACAGGGTTTGGGAGAAATAACAAAAACACAACACTTATTACAAACTACAATGGACAGGAGAGTGTGCAGGGTAATGATCGCTTTACGTCCTGGGACACGTTCAGGTAATAAGGCATTACTCTGTCAACACAGTAATAGAAGATTATGTTTTCTTATTGCTTAGTATCAGGAAGAGACACATGAGATTTCTGGGACCTGTAATAAGGAAGGAAAGTTTAGAGAATCTAATACTCACAGGGCGGATATAGGGAAAGAGAGACATGGGATTGAGCAAATCAATGGTTGAACGGGGTTTAGGAGAGATACCAAGAGGGAAAATTTAAAAGCAATAAGGGACAGGGCTAAGTGGAAATCCATGATCAATAGTGAAATTATGAGACCTAACTGCCAATTTAGCACTGCGTTTAAATTTGTATAGTTGATATTCTAAAGAGGAAAGTACATCAGAACAATTATAAGATATTTATAGAAGCACAAACGAAAGCTAAGTTACCGCAATGGGAAAGTTAGTAAGATGCCAGGTCAGGATCAATAACATTGCGTATTCTTTAGATTTGGTTTGCAATCTCTAGACAAAAGCCGAAGATTAGATGTGGCAGCAATATTCTATGAACGGAGAAATGATAGACTTATCAAAGTGCGAGATTAGTTCTGATGATAAAATGTGATTAACTTCTTTTTTCTTCTGCTGCAGACGAGTAGAACAGACTAGAAAGATACAAGGCCAACAATAACAGAGCATTACTAAATAAGAAGAAAACTATGCATGAGTAGTAAAAGGTCAACAATCTACCTCAATGAATCAAGCATGTGAGCAATGATGAGGTTTTGGAAAGGATGGCAACGAAAAGGAATTTAATACTGAGCATCTATCTGGCCTGTTAGTATCAGGTTCTTCAAGCTCTCCTTCCTCATTGCATTCCCAGGAACTTCAGTTGTCTCTTCCTGATGCTCACTATTAATTTCCTTTTCGTTTCCCTCATTTCCAAAACTTAATCATTGCTCACATCTTTGATCCATGATATCCGCAACATCCTTCTGTAGAACCACATTTCAGTTGCTTCAAGTTCTTCATTTATCTTTGATGATATTGTCCAACATTCACTGCCATATTGAAGAACCGACATCACATAGCAATCCAGTATTCTCCTTGTTTCTAGCGAAATTGTCCTGTTTCTTAATACTTTATTCAACTTCTAGAATGCTTCCTTGGTCATGCCAAATCGCCTTCGGATCTTTGTGTCGCATTTTCCGTCTTCTGTTATAACACTTCCCAGGTATTTAAATTTTTGTACCTGCTTGATTTTAGTATCCCCGACCTGTATTTTGCATATATGGCTGCCTTTTTTTTACTGATGACCATGCATTCGGTTTTATTGCATTTTTTTTTGTAGTCCCTTCTTGTCACTTTCAGCAATAGAATAACTAGTCTCCCTTAAAGCAAAACACTGCGCCTCCTCAGGTTAACTCTCACAACAGACCACAAGTAAAATGACTGTATAGAATCCATAGCTAAATCCGCTGCTAAGAAAGTCGGTTCTCTGTGTAGGGCCAGGAGGTTTTTCCCGTCTCAAACAATCCTGCATATATAAATCTACCATCCGCCCGAGCATTGAATATTGCTGCCATATCTGGTCGGGTGCTCCTGCTATCTACATAGGTGTCCTTGACAAAATCCAACGGAGAATCTGTAATGTGATCGATACCGACTTGGCAGCTCAGATACACTCAGATACAGAGAATGTGGCTTCCCTGTGTCTCTTCTACAAATACTTTCACAGCTTCTACTCCGATGAACTTAGCTCACTGGTGCTCCCTATATATGAATTTACTCAAGCAACAAGATTAGCAACTAGGTCCCACCTTTTACTGTGAAACTAGTAAAATGTAAACGCAAATTCTACTCCAGCAGCTTCTTTTCTCGCACTTCCCGCCTGTGGAATTCTCTTCCATTTACTTGCTTTCCCAACAGCTATAATCTCCAAGAATTTAAATGTAAAATCAATTGTCATCTCCTATCTCACTTAACTTCATCCTTTCTCTCATGCTTTTTTCTCTGTCCACTCTACTCTCTTCTTTCTCTTACCCACCTCCTGACACCCCCTATAACCTGTCACTCCTTCTCATTTCCTCCTATGTAACTCCCTGCGAAACAGGGAGTTTTTTTATAAAAAAAAAAGCAATGATATCCTCCTCAAACCGCAAATTAGGTGTTTTTTCGTAGCTGTATAAATGGTATTATTTTTCAGATCTGTATAAAAGGCATTACCTATTTTTCAGAACTCTCTATGGTATTAATATCTTTCAAGACCGTATAAATATCCTTATTATTTTTCAAAACTGTATAAATTGTATTACTATTTTTCAGAAATGCCTAAATATAATTATTATTTTTCAGAACTGTATAAATAGCATTAATAAAGAGTATTTTTTGTTCTGTGTGAATATTATTTTAATAATTCTTTTAGGAACAAGTTTTTTTCAGAACTGTCTAAATGGTAATAATATCGTTCAGAACCGTGTCAATATCATTTTTTTTTTCAGAACTGTCTAAATGGTAATAATATCGTTCAGAACCGTGTCAATATCATTTTTTTTTTCAGAACTGTCTAAATGGTAATAATATCGTTTAGAACCGTGTCAATATCATTTTTTTTCAAAACTGTCTAAATGGTAATAATATCGTTCAGAACCGTGTCAATATCATTTTTTTTCAGAACTGTCTAAATGGTAATAATATCGTTCAGAACCGTGTCAATATCATTTTTTTTTCAGAACTGTCTAAATGGTAATAATATCGTTTAGAACCGTGTCAATATCATTTTTTTTCAAAACTGTCTAAATGGTAATAATATCGTTCAGAACCGTGTAAATATCATTTTTTTTTTCAGAACTGTCTAAATGGATACATTATTTTGCAGAACTTTAGAAATAGAATTATTATTTTTCAGATTTTGTTTGAATGGCATTATTATTTTTCAGAACTGTCTACATAGTATACTTATCTTCCAGAACCGTATAAATATCATTATTATTTTTCAGAACTGTATAGATTGTATTATTATTTTTCAGAGCTGTATAAATATCATTATTATTTTTTAGAATTGTCTGAACGAAATTATTATTTTAAAGACCTATATAAAAGCCTTATTATCTTTCAGAACTGTATAAATAACATTATTTTTCAGAACTGTATAAATGATATCATTATATTTAAGAAATGTCTAAATAGAATTATTATTTTTCAGAACTGTATAAATAACATTATCATTTTTCAGAATTGTATAAATGCCATTTTTTGTCTGGTTAACTGGTTACATTTTGGGCAGTGAATCTACACAGGATTTAATTGTTTTATAGAGTATATTAATTCTGTTTATTACGGTTTATCATAATTTTGAGCGTTATTTATGATGAAACATATTTTGCGATATTGGAAAATATTTTCTCTTGCGAAAGAATATTATTTTAACAATTCTTTTGAGGACAAGAAATTGTTAAGATGTAAACCCTACTATTTAACTTATACCCGATGTCCAGTTTAATATCTACATGAACGATTTACTCAGATCACAACGCAATAACATGTTTGGTAGATTTAGTTCATTTTTAGTAGAATTACCTAAAACGTTGTATTGCTGATATATATAAACTGTCGTTACTAATTCTTCCTTTTGTAAGCTTGATAGAGACCAAAATGGGTCATACTGATTTTTACACTTCTTTCTCACTGACACAGCGTCATAAGCCTATTGCTAATATATATATATATATATATATATATATATATATATATATATATATAGGTAATTCCATTGCAAATGTTCCGATAAATTCTAATCTTTAGTCACACCATGTTAAATCCAAGAAATTGAATCATTCACATTTCTCTCGTGCTCAAAATAGAAGACTTTTCTGGTAACATTTTTCAAAGAAAATTATAATTTTTGAAATTGACTCCCGTGTGGATGCTTACCAAAACACTAAAATTTTGACTCCTTCAAGCCAGGTGTTAATAAATATCTATTGTCCTTAACCTCAAAATTTTTCACTTTCTTTTAATGGGTCGAGTGCCTTGCATTAAATGACTTCTAGTAGTAAAATAACAAATAAATAGAATTATGAAAATCACATCTAGTTTTTGACCCTCGATATGTCTTAATGTCTGCAGTAATAACCCAGTAAATCGAGTATTTTCCGGATGAACAGGTACAAAAAAGACCTTAAGCAGTGGTTTGAACGAGGCTGGTATAAAACTAAACATGTGTCACATTTTATTTGATCTGATTTGATTTTTTTTTTGTGTGTGGCAAACAAATATCGTTTGTCCGCGAGTGATTGATTTTCAAGATAACGTCAAACGAGAGGAAATATATTTACCCCGGCCATCTTCAACTCTTAAGAAGCGAATTCGAAGGTGATCGATAAAACTGAGATTGCATCCATCCGCCATTATTATTATTGCGCCAATGACATTTATTGGCGTTTATTCGATCTTGCGGTATCATTTCAAATTTACTTTGTCCACAGCTAATTGTGTTCCGACAATTGATATCACGTGATCCTTTCAATGGCCGCTAAATTGCGGGCCACTATGGAAGCTCTTGAAGGCAGCAATAGAATCTATACGATCATGAAGTTACTTTGTATATTTCCTGGCATCGATTTTTCTGACACTCACGACCAACTACGGAAAATGTAAATGAATTTCTCAGTGAAGTGATTCACAATGACAGTTTTTGACCACATACGCGAAAAAAAAAAACACAGGTTATGCCTCTTTTGTATAAGTTAATCTCCCTTCTCTCAACAGACAGTAAATGAGGTTTAAAGTATATTTAAAGCGAATGAACACATGATTTATTTGTTATTATTAATATTTCATTTTAAACGAGACGTGCACAAAACGTAGTAAAGAAAAACGAGAATAAAGGAATAAGCATAATAGAGAATTCATGGTTATAAGCAAAAAGAAACAATTGGAGATATTCTAAACTTATTTATAAATGGAACTCTGTGTGTGTGTGTGTGTGTGTGTGTGTGTGTGTGTGTGTGTGTGTGTGTGTGTGTGTTTAATCATGTCACCCCAAGCAAGGCGGTAATGCGACTGATGCGCAGGGGGCTACGTAAGAGTGAAAAGAGTGGAAAAGAGAAAGCCGAAAACCACATCCAAGACAGGGAACAAGACATGAGCCTCTTCACCTGTTCAATAGACGTGGATGGAGTGTGAACCAGGCTATAGTTCAGTCTATCTACTCCAATTGAAAAAAAAATAAACAAAAAAAAAAAAAAAGAAGAAAAGAAAAGTGAAAAGATTGGAAAAGAGAAAGCCGGAAACCACATCCAAGACAGGGAACAAGAGATGAGCCTTTCACCTGTTCAATAGACGTGGGTGGAGTGTGAACCGGGCGATAGTTTAGTCTATCTACTCCAATTGAAAAAAAGAAAAGAAAAGAGTGAAAAGATTGTAAAAGAGAAAGCCGCAAACCACATCCTAGACAAGGAACAAGGGATGAGCCTCTTCACCTGTTCAATAGACGTGGGTGTAGTGCGAACCGGGCGAATGTGTGTCTGTGTGTGTGTCCGCTACCTATAGACTCCGAAACGGCTGAACCGATTTTCTTGAAAATTTACACAGTTGTACTATAAGCGTCTGCGAGTGTTCTTAGCTATATTTTGTGTCGAGGTACCCCCGATAAATATAAAAAAATCCATAATCGAGAAAATCGAGTTATAGAAAGAGTGGTCCGATTTTAATCAAATTTGATACATTCATAGACAAAGACATAAGAAACTATATTCGGAAGTTTCAAGGTTGCAGTTTTTACGATAGTGCAGAAAATCGATAATATATATATATAAAATGCGAAATGTTTGTGTGTTTGTCTGTTTATCTGTCTGTATGTCCTTTATACAAATCCACAATTTTTCTCCGATTCTCACCAAACTTCACAGAAATATTCTTTAGGCTTCTGGTCAGATCATGGGTGACTTATTGTTTCTAATTTCTCCCCGATATCGGAACTCGCTACCCCCATATCCAATCAGGTCTGATCAAGATCAGGATTTCAGCCTTTTTATCGTGGTTCTTGCTGCGGAATCTACTCTAACTTGGTAAAATTATAGTTCTTAGACTTAAACATTAGTAGATCTTCTCAGACGACTCATTTTCCCCGATATCGGAAATCGATACCTATTGTTTCGCTTTAACTGGAAACAACTATTGCTTTTTAGTCTTTCGTGGCAACGTCCAAAGAGTCTGAGCTCCAGGACCATGGATTAATTTTAAAGCTTTTATTACACCCGAGCAACGCCGGGCTATACTGCTAGTAAAATCTAAAATATAACTGAAATATCTGGGAAGTGACTTAACAGAAGATATAAAGTTCGAAACGGAAATCTGTAGGCGCGTTTTGATAGCGAAAGCTGCCTTCCAAAAGTTAAGGAGAGTATTAAGAAACAGAAATATTTAAGGAAACAGAAAAGATGTACCGAACTGTTATGAAATATCAGTCCTTCTATAGGCTAAGAAATGCTAGAGAATTTCTTTCCGAAAGAAAAAGAAACTTGAAGCAAGAAAAACGTGGTTTTTCTCATGCTGAGAATACCATAGACTGAACATGTGAGTAACGACGAATCTTTAGAGAAACTAGAAACAAAAAGGATACTTATAATTAACATCGTAGATGTGCGTTGTGGTGCAGTAGATATCGGCTCGGAAAGGTATTAATCCGTCTCTTTCTTCCAAGTATGGGTTAAATAACAGGACAGATTGGGTTCTATAGCCTTGGCTGGCAACCAGTCTACCGCAGAAAACTATGGCAACCTACTGCGGGATAATATTCTACCCAGTCAATCATATCTCTTTCGAGACATGATCGCCCAAGCGTGTTTCACGTATGGCACTTAACTGACTGATACTTAACATCATGAAGTGACAGGTGAAATTACTAGAGCACATAACGAAGAAAGAAGGCTTAGAAAATTTGATACACACGGTAGCTTGAAAAGAAAAGGGCAGAATAACTTACCTGGTAAGATTAAATAAATGAATCGCGAAACGAGATAAGAAAAAGACAAAAGTTATTAAGAAATTCAAGGAGAACTGTGGAGAGCTATGATCACCAACGTCCTGAAGTATGCCCATCTTTGTTATTTTGATCTTAACGTTTAAAACATGTTTTGTGTCATACATTCTGTGATGATTTAACGCCATTATTTCATAAATAATTTAAACTAGTGATATATCCCGGTAAAGGAATATCAGTGTAAAGATTAGTGGAAGAATGGTACTCGACACAGGAATACGATATAACGGATTTATTGTACGAATGTACAATTAAACAATAAGATACAGATAAGCAATCAACGAGTAGGAGCGGAATAAACTATCAACTCTAATGCCCTCGTCTAAGACGTTTGCTTCTCTCTCCGATTATCCGCTTGTCACTGTCCTTTATACACTAGAGCATTCCATTCTCGGGGATGGCAGGATGTTCCACTATAACAACTAGTATCCTCATCTTTGTTATTTCCAGCACAAAATATTTTCATCCATTTCCTTTTTAGTTTCTTTAATCTCTAGTATTGTGTTAAATTCTGTTACGATTTCATAAATTCTTTAGACTAGTATACCTATCTTTATTATTTTCAACACAATAACATTTTATCTCTACCTTCTCTTTGGTTTTGAATTTTATGATGATTTTACAGATTCTTTAGACTATTATCCTCATCTTTGTTATTTTGTTTATAACTTAAAAACTGCTTTTTCTTTTTTTTTCTTTTGGTGTTTTAATCCACGCCGTTTCAACGCTTATATTTCTCTTTTCTTATTTCTAGCAGTATAGCCCGGCGTTGCTCGGGTGTAATGAAAGCTTTAAAAATAATCCATGGTCCTGGAGCTCAGACTCTTTGGTCGTTGGCACGAAAGACTAAAAAGCAATAGTTGTTTCCAGTTAAAGCGAAACCGTAGACTGAAAGAAAAATGAATGGATGTAAGTCAAATTTTGATTTCCTGGTATGGATATCAAATTTCCTGCACTATTGTGAGAACTGCAACCTTGAAACTTCTGAATGTCATTTCTTATGTCTTTGTCTATGAGTGTATCAAATTTGATTAAAATCAGACCACTCCTTCTATAACCCGATTTTTTCGATTATCGATTTTCGATATTTATTGGGGGGTACTTCGAAACAAAATCTAGCTAAGAACACTCGCAGACGCTGTTTAAATTTTCAAGAAAATCGGTTCAGCCGTTTCGGAGTCTATCGGTAACGGATACACACACACACACAGACAAAATTCCATTTATAAATAAGTTTAGATTTAGATTAGATTTAGATTTAGTTAGATAAATAAAGGGATATTTTATAAATATTATCACATCGTCATCTCGGATATTTGATCTCAACAATTCAATCGTTTCCTACTGTGGAAACATTACATTTTAATGTTCTGTGATGTCCATACGGGTTACTATTTTCATCTGTTATTTTGACCCAAAAATATAAAATAATAACCTTCTAGATATCCTTATTTTATAATACTCTATAATTAGGTAGGGCTATTGTTTTTTTTGTTTTTTTTTTAATCATTTCACCCCAAGCAAGGCATTCCACTACCACTATTGCGCAAGGGGTTACATAGGGGAAGGTGTTGAGAAACAGTGGTTAGATATAGGAAATGTCAGAAGGAGGGCAATAGACGGGTAAGGATGTAGAAGGGAAGAGTGTTTAAGAGAATGGATGCGTGTTAGGATGTGTCTATTGACTTTACATTTAAACTCCTGGAGATTGTAGCTGTCGGGGAAGCAAGTATGTGGAAGGGAATTCCACAGGCGGGAGGTGCGAGAAAAGAAGCTGATGGAGTAGAAATTTCATAATTAAACTTAACTAGTATCTCCACCGTTGGATGTCTGTTGTGGTGCAGTAGATATCGACTCGGAACGAGAAATCGGGGTGCCGACTTCGAATTCCAGTTGAATTCTTTTCATTCACTTACCCTTGGGAAAGGTATTAACCCATCTCTTCTCCCTCTAGGTATTTATTAAAAAGCAGGGCAAACTGAGTTCGATAGCCTTTGTTGGCATCTGTCTACTGTAGAAATAATGGCAACTTACTGCGGGAAAATCTTCTACCCAATCAGTCACGACCACACAAGAGTGTATCACTCATGGCATTTAACTGATTAATATTCATTTTTGTCGATGTAAGCATACCTTTCTGTACAAATTAATTTTTTTAAAGATATATTAGTACTGACGTTGTTACACCGTAAATTATCAAACTCAGCAAAGATTCTTCGAAAATGCATAAGAGCTACAAAAGGCACACTTGTGGATAGCCATGATCACCAGCGTCCTGAAAGTCAGTCAGTTAAGTGCCATACGTGATACACGCTTGGGCGATCATGTCTCGAAAGAGACATGACTGACTGGGCAGAAGATTATCCCGCAGTAGGTTGCCATTGCTTTCTGCGGTAGACTGGTTGCCGACCAAGGCTATAGAACCCAATCTGTCCTATTATTTAACCCATAACTGGATAGAAGAGACGAATTAATAACTTTCCCAAGGTTATTTGCGCGTAAGTGAATGCAAGGAATTCGACTGGAATTCGAACTCGGGTTCCTGATTTCTCGTTTTGAGCCAATATCCACTGCACCACGACGCACACACAAAAGACTCATCCCAAAAGAGACTGGAATGCCTCATTTTGTGATGCTCTAATAACAATCTGTTATTCAAAGAGATTTCTTCTAAATTACTAATACTTTGACTATTTGGTTAAATATTGTAATACTTTTAGAAATATTACGAGTCGAAAGTGATTTATCTTTAGCTTGTTGAGAGTAGACATCTGTCATAATCTCTAAAAAGACGCGTTTAAAAATAGCCATGACTTACTCAGTAAATATCATCAAATGCTGATGTGGAGTTGATCATAGATCGATTATATGAAGAAACAAGGAAACATTCCTAAAAAATAAATTTACGCAGGGAATTTGTGAAGACGCCGTTGTCAAAAGTTTCTAAGTAGCCAAAACTTTGAAGCTGTCTGTATATGTTAAGTGATTTGAAATGATCAAGTGACTTGACGTAAGAAATTCTCTTTCCTATGAATCTCATTGCAACTCGATGAGAAGAAACGATGGAAACTGATTTGAATTTTATATTTTAGTACTTAGCATAGTCGTTTGCATAAATAGATTTTCAAAGATTACCAGGTGGAAAGAAATCCGTTAATTTCGTGTTTATTTTGCACTTTAAACCAATCCTCCATAAAAGAAAACTCCTCTGAAAAAAGAAAAATCATCGGAGGAAAGAAAACTCATTAGGGAAAATGGATCAAATAATGATCGAGTGCGTTAACGGATTTTCACTGAAAAAAATTTGATATATTTGCAAAAAAATGTGATCAACAGAAGAAATTTCTCGCTGCATTTGTTTGATTAGATTAGAAACATTCTTTAAAAATTATGACTCCTGATGATAGGCTTAGTCTAGAGTCAATGGCATTTAAATATATACCTGTTTTACAAAAATTTGAAAAGCTTAACTTAGCAAACGAGATGCGAAAATTTATACAAAATCAAAATTAAATATGTTGATGTTACATTTGATTTCCCTTTCACTTCATTAAGATAGTTTTATATATATATATACGTGATGCATGTTTTCTTAAATTTTCTCTTTTAAGGGAGCGACCGTTCGTTTTTTTTTAGGTCTTTGTAAATCTCATTCGTGTATAATCCTTTGTAAAATAAATACGGAAGTTGACGATGGTTCGCCTGAAATAGGCCCTCATCACCGATTCACCATGAACTAACGTGTCTGCCTTAATTTTTCTTATATTTGCTCTGTATGTATTTATATACATATATATTTAGAGCTCTCTTAGAGAGTTATCCTACCACTGTATCCTTTGGATTCTTCTATACCCACACTGCATGCTGATATATATATATATAGAGTTAGCAAGCTCGTCTCGCTAGAATCATTATAACTGAGTAGTGAAGTCGATCCTCACTGGGTACCCCCTACTTTGGGACGTGTGACACGTATAAGCTACGCTTAGAAAATCCCCTTCCTCTAGGTTTGGAGGTTGGGCGCAGGACTAACAACCCTGCCCCATAAAAGACAATTTCTAAGGGAAACAGCAAAAAAAAAAAAAAAAAAAAAAAACCTCCGCCCTACACACCATTGGCTCTAATGGAAAAGTTTATTATATATATATATATATAAGGAAGTGAAAGAACAGATAGATTAAAACCTACTGTCCATGCATTTACTTTTATAAACTAAATTTAATATTGTCATTTTGCTATTACAATGGTTAATAAAAGTATTATATCACTACACAAACATTTACATTTAAAAAAATGTGTCATCTTATGACACACCCACAATCAAACTTCCTCCAACCACATTCCTTAATTTTCTGAATAACCATGAATCCATCTTATATTTTTAAAAAATTGTTTTCACCATTTGTTTTTAAAATATAACCTGAAAAAGAACATTATTGTTCTGAAACATGAAAATGTTTTTGTAGTGTTATATTTTTTTAACCATTGTAGTAACAAAATTACAGTGTGTGTGTGTGTGTGTGTGTGTGTGTGTGTGTGTGTGTGTGTGTGTGTGTGTGCGTGCGCGTGCGTGTGTGTACAAGCATTGTCAAGGTTGATATTTCTACGTATTTGTATTAGATCAGAATGTCATTTTAGGCGGTCTTTGGGAATCGATCATGTTGAAGAAAACTATCAGGAATATTGGAATCGGTACAGTTGACCCATTAAAAACACAGATTTTATTTTTCAATTAAAAACAGTTTCAATTAAAATCTTTCAATAAAAAACTTTCAATTAATTAATAAATAAAATAAAAAAAATATCAAAAAAAAAATATCAAAAATCTTTCAATTAAAAACAGTTTCAATTAAAAACACAGATTTTATTTTTTGGAGCGCTATAGATATTTCATATTATCTATGCTTCCGTGACGGGATGAGTATAATAAGCCTATGGTTCTTTATTTCAGGTTTTCAACGGATAAACATCGTATTTAATAAAGTCATTGATCCTTTAAAATACAAATGGTTTACTTAGAGCTGATGTTCACTGGCGCCTTGGTCTGAATGACATTCACAATTAAAAATATCAATTATTTCCATTTCTTTTAATTCTTTACAACTCTTTAATCCCCCCCCCCCCCGAGTCGGTTCTTTGCACTACTTAGAGCAATGGTATTTTAAATCAGGGAGGTATTCAAATGGCATTCTTTTTTATATAAGTAAAACTTTTGAGAATGAGAAATCGGAGAACTGAGTTCAAATCCCAGTTGAATTCGTTGCAATCATATACGCACAAATACCCTTGGGAATAGGTATTAATCTGTCTCTTCCATCCAGCTATGGGTCAAATAACAGGACAGATTGGGTTCTATAGCCTTGGTTGGCAACCAGTGTACCGCAGAAAGCAATGTTAATCTACTGCGGGATAATCTTCTGCCCAGTCAGTAATGTCTCTTTCGAGACATGATCGCCCAAGTGTGTATCACGTATGGCACTTAACTGACTGACTGATAACTTATGAGGTTGATTGAGGAGACAGACTATCCAAATTAGAGTTTTAAAAAAAAGCAACGTATTGGAAAAAATGGATTTTCTTAACCAGAAGGAAATTTGAACCCTGAGACAATATTGCAAAATACATTAGTCCAGCCCGATATAAGAGAAACTGTGTTCCGATTTAATAACCATTTTTCACGAATCGATTTGTATCTGGGTAGCCAGCGAGAGATGGCAAGGTAGCTTAACAATGTATTGAGAAAAAGGAAACTGGCTTTTTATATACTGCATGACCCGTTTATGCTCGTCAGAACAGCCGCAATCCTAATATATCATTACTAGTGTTTCCCAATAAATAAATAAAAAAATGTTAAGAAAATAGTCCGACTGACTACTCTGAGTTAGAGTAAATCTCCCGTGTGGTTGCTCACTCAGCACTGAAACTCCATTTAAAATGCTTGTATGCGTTGTCAGACATTTTCTTCGCTCGCACAGGTTGCTTTTGGCAAAACATTTTATAATACGCTCAAGATTTGGCTTCCTGTCTTCCATGGATTTTTCCAAAGATAAAGACGCAGTCGAAACGCTGTGGATGTTTTATGTAAAATAAAACGAAGCACTTAATCGTGTTAAAGGGGATTTTTAAGGCTCTTTTAAAAAAATAGAAATGCTAGTGTGATAAAGGTATTTACCCTACTCCCCCATTGGAGCGAGATGTGACACAAGGTTTTTTTTTTAAGGTGGGGGCCCGACCATGCATGGACGGGCAGAGGGACAAAAAATTTCCCAGTCCCTCTCAACCGCCGGTTGAGCTGGTTCTGGTGACGAGCACATGGTCCACCCCTCTGCTGCAATGGGATGGTGCGGCCGCAGTACACTATTCCCTGGGACCGGTCATCTATTCAGTGTAATTTTTCTCAGTTGCGACCCTGCCCTCGCGGACGGAGCCACAACTGAGCCGCACTCTGTCTTCGAGGGCAGGGACGCAACTGAGAGATAATTTGGGTCCCTACCCGACACAAAAATGTGCCAGGTAAGTATGTGATAAGTGCGTGAGGTCCTAAAATGTTTATGACTAATGAGCCACTTGATGGTGTAATACTTGACAGCTCTGAGCGATACATCAGCCTGCGGTGTTCGAATTCAAGTTGAGTACATTGCATTCACTTTCGCGCCAATATCCTTGACAAAAATATGAGCCGATCACTTACCCACTCATACTGCGATGAATACTGCAATGCAAATAGAAATAGTACAGCATACTTGAATCCTCAGCCTTGGTTGGCAACCAGTCTAAAAGAAGAATAATGTTATATTCAAAATCAATTGATACTAGCAAGGTGTGATGTAGAAAGTATAAACGCCGACGCAGGTGTCTGAATACTGACCGCCAGTGGAAGAATAATGCAAGAAAAATGGGCTGACCACTAAAACTACATTTCCCCGATGCCATTAGATCCGAAAGTAGGCATGTACGCCGATGACACCACAATTTACCCTCGCCTCGATCAAAAACCCGGTGTGGGCGACAAAGCTAATCTCGCTGCCGAGCTTGAAAAAGACCTCCAATCCGTAGTGGACTGGAGTAGGAAATGGCTCGTAAATTTCAATGCTTCCAAAACGAAGCTGCTATCAATTAACCATCATAGACAATCGCATCTACCTCCCATTAACATGGAACAGGCTTGCCTCCCTGAGAGTAAAACACTACACTTCCTTGGTTTTACATTCTCGGCGGACCTCAAATGGAATGATATATCGTATCCATTGCCAAATCCGCCGCTATGAAAGTCGGTTCTCTGTGCAGGGCCCGGAAGTTTTTCCCGTCTGAATCTATCCTGCACATATATAAATCTACCATCCGCCCGTGTATTGAATACTGCTGCCGCATCTGGTCGGGTGCCCCTGCTACTCTCCTCGGGTTTCTTGACAAACTACAGCGGAGAATCTGTAACGTGATCGATAGTGACTTGGCAGACCGGCTGCAGCCACTCTCCCACCGGCGTGACGTGGCCTCCCTGAGCCTCTTCTATAAATACTTTCACGGCTTCTGCTCCGAAGAACTTAGGTCATTGGTGCCGCCTAGGTACGAATTTACACGAGATACTAGATTAGCAACTGGGTTGCTAATCTAGTATCTAGTATCTAATTTAGAATAAAACTGATAAGATGTAACCGTAATTTCTACTCCAACAGCTTCTTTTCTCTTCCACATGTCTGCTTTCCCGACAGCTACAATCTCCAGGAGTTTAAATGTAAGGTCAACAGACACCTCCTATCAAACTAACTTGCATCTATTCTCCCAACACTCTCACTATCTACCCAACCCTCATTCTCGGTATCCTTACCCGTCTATCACCCTCCTTCTGAAATTTCCTATGTCTAACCATCCTTTCTCACCACTTTCTCCTCTATGTAACCCCTTGCGCAATAGTGGCAGTAAAATGCCTTGCTCGTGGTGAAACGATTATAAAAAAGAATAAATCAAGCACCAGACAGAAGTCTGGAACGTTAAGCGTTGAATAAATAGCGAACAATCGGATTTAATCAGATAACGAATCTTAGATTGAATCTACCGTTGATCAATCGTATTATGAGTAACTAAACGAATATACCAAGATCAGGATATACAACCGTGTGATACAAACACCCCAGTAACCTTGTGGGCTACTGTTATGGCAAATCTTCGTCGCCAACTTGCTGTGGCCTGTTTGGGCCAAGAAGAAAGAAACGGAAACCAGAAGGTAGGTTCAACCAGTGTATTAGAATAAAAGAACATATATACCAAGTAAGAGTGTTAGTAGTCAGCAAATAGAAGTGTACGTCCGAACTATTTACTTACACTGCGTCTTGACTGTCTCGCGACTGCCTCCAGACTGCCTCCAGACTGCCTCCCCGGAAGTCACGCAGGTTATATTATATAAAGGAGGAATAATTTAACATTGTATATAGAGTACCATAACAGCTACAACACAACCAAATGAGGTTACAACACAAGTCTATACAGAAAGCAGAATAGCAACAACAATTAATAGCGGTCATAACATTGTCATCATAAAAGTTTATTTGAGTGTGTGAGTGAGTGAAACCTTATTATCCTATGTAGTCTATTTTTTACTAATATTAGAAATCAGTGAATATTCTAGAGTAAGTGCGTATCGAAAAGCAGATCAGTTGTCAAGATATGAATTTTTGCAGTTGTCTCCAGTGCCAGACACGGAGGTAGGATTTCTGGGAAAAAGACAGACAAAATGGCTGGGAGCTCTGCTAATTTTAGATCATACCAAAAGAAAATAAGTTGGAAGTTTGACATGGGTAATCTCTCCCCACTGATTTGTTTTTCATTGTCTATAAAAAGTTTAGCTGTTTAAATAATTCTGCCTGACCTTTCAAGATTTGTTTTTTAATTTTTGTTTTATACATTGATTTTATTTCCCGCGATGGTTACGAATAGATGCCTAAATAAACATTGTCTCACACTCCGATTTTCACACACACATGTATAAATCTCACTCTGTCTCTGTCTCTGTTTCTGTGTCTATATATATATATATATATATATGTGTGTGTGTGTGTGTGTGTGTGTGTGTGTTTACGTATATATATATATATATATACATATGAAGTTCGTGCAATATATATATATATTATAGTTCGTGCAAATTTTCACAACTGCCATTTTCTTTTTTTTAAAATAAGACTAAATATAGATTTGGAAACAATGTTTGGGCTGTAAATGAGCACTAATAGCAAGTGCCCCCCCCCATATATATATATAAAAATTCTAGATAATAATAAAAACATTTAACAAAGGACTTTAGGTTATCTTTAACCAAATATCGGTAAATTATATAAAATAATAACCAGACTTATATCAACGAAAGTTTACTGTCCAATTGTCCCCAAATTATATATATATATATATATATATATATATATATATGTATTACGATTTTCAGTTCAATAGTTACCATCTTCGAGAACATATGCAAACTAAGGAAAAATTATAGAACGATTTAATATATTTTCTATGACTTTTAACCAAGCTTGTATAAACGAAAATTTGCTGTCAAAACGAAAACAATATATATATATATATATATATATATATATATATATATATATATATATATGGTTAAATAAGGAAAACAAGAGAAAAATTATATGTTTTTGCCAACGCGTTTCGTCCTGTGATGGACCTTATCAATGCAAAATGATTAAATTTATTTTTTTTAAAAACGTATCTATAAACAAAACATTGTGATAACTGAAGAAAAAAACGCTCACAAAATATTCATAAGATAAACATAAACTATTAAGTATTTAAAAATGTTATAATTCATATTTGAAGAGAATTGATTCATGTGAATCGTAAATTCATGTTGAGATGTTAGAATGATGTAAAAACCGTCTTCTTTGGATATTTTTATATAAGTATTGTTTCTTTAAGAAAACGTGAGATTGGGAAAAACAGTGCGTAAATTGATATTTTGGTCGTATTGGATTGCAGCGTTCTCAAGAATTTTCCTTCTGAATAAATTGTTTTCACTTTTTATCAGTACGGCATTTTTCAATAGAAATTGGGGTCGAATTTATTACTGTAAATTCACTAATTTCTTTCAGGTTTCTACTTGTTTCTCCGATGTACTTTGGAGAACAATTTTGGCAATTTATTTTGCATACACCTGCTTGTTCATTATTATGTTTTTGTTTTTTAATCCGACCATGTCTATAGTAGTTTTCGAGGTTGTTGTTACTATTTAGATATTGTTTAAATGGGATAAGTTGTTCTGGAGACTGGATATTATAGAGTGTAAGGATTGAATAAAAATACGAAATAAAATTTTAAAAAAACACTAAATAAAATAAAAATACAAAAAAATAAAAGTACAAAATAAAACAAACATAAAAATCTCCCAGGTGTCCTCTAATAGGAAAGACAATTTACGCATGCGCAAAAAAAGAGAGGCTTCCTGGGGCCAAAAATAAACTCTCTCTCTTTTTCTGTTAGACTTTGACTGGTAAAGACGTGCAGACTGTTCGGGAAGGAATTTCCCCAACAAGAGGTCGTTGGAATCAAAAAATAAAATCAGTGTCCAAACTGTCCCTCTAGTGTCTCTGTATCTTTCCTTTCCTCTTTGCCTATTTATTTCATCGACGAAAGCTATTCAACAAGTTTTGGACGTTTAGGTGAAAGAACCAATCCAGCAGTAATAGCTATAACGTCCAAAAGAGTTGTTAGATAGTATAATGTATCTGTTATTATTTAATTTATTATTGTGGATAATGTTGTCTTTGTTCCAATTGTATATTTTATGTGCCTTTTCCAGTTACCAACAATGTTTTGTTTATAGATACGTTATTTAAATTAAAATTCATTTCAACTCATTGCCTTGATAAAGTCCATCACATGACGAAATGACTAACCGAGAAAAATATAGTTTTCCTCTTGTCTTCTTTATTCAATCATACTGTTTCTTTCCTCAGATTATAACTGAGTATACTTTTACATATATATATATATATATATATATATATATATATATATATATATACGAGTATAAGGTACGTATGGATGGAATAATATTCCTTATTCAAAGAAACCCTATTCTTAAAAAAGTGCTCAATACAAAGTAGAACTAATAATATTAATTCCGAAATTATAACATGGATATGTTATAATATCACTACAAAAGTAGCTATTTTGTTTCGACACTTCTTGTGTCTTGTCAAGTGATGTGGTTTATTTCAAATTGAATGGTTTTAAAAGGTTAAAAACTAACAAAACCCCTTTAATCAGGGAGTCATTGTTGCATGTACTCAATTATATTCCGATATTAAGAACAGTATGGTAAAATAAAGAAAACAAAAGGAAAACTACATATATATATAGTTAATCGCAGACAAATCTATTTCGTAGCTCATCAGTACGGTTAGACTCCGACTGCTTTTAACCCAAGATTGAAACCCGACCGCATTGGCGTCAGTCGGCGATTCTACCTCTGGGCTATAGGCGCTCAGTAGAAGAAAGCACACTTTTTAGCGTGTACAATGTGGAGCAATCAGAGTAAAGCAACTTCTCATTTGGAGAATATGTGATCAGACTTAAAAATAATTTTGGGAGGCATTAGTATTAATACCTACAATGCATCAAAAGCTAGTAAAGAGCTTAGGAAAGCATTTCGATGTAACCCTAAAGATTCAACAAAAGAGAATCTAGAAGGGTGGCTAATCAGGGTTGATAAGTCTGGCTTACCTGACAGATATAAAGCTTGGATTTATCAACACGTCATTCTTCCAAAAATACTCTGGCCCGTAACTATCTGCGATTTCACTTCCTCCACAGTAGAACTTATGGAACAAAGCATAACATCACGACTACGTAGGTGGTTAGGTTTGCCAAGATCCCTATGCAGCGCAGCGTTATACGGAAAAACAAACGCACTGAAACTCCCGTTTCAAAGCTTATATGAAAAATTTAAAGTAGCTACAGTAAGAGCCACAATCCAGTACGAGTGCTCGAAAAATCCAAAATTAGCCGGTGCGGGGATATCAGTATATACAGGTAAAAAATGGAAAGCCTCGAAAGAATTAAATACAGCAAACGAAAGAATCCGAGAAAAGGACCGTAGCTACTGGACGCGCGGGACTCGGGTTCTTCCCCTCAGAAAAATATGACAAACTGCAAGAAAAGAAGAAAAGTCACTTATGGCAGGAAGAAATCAGAAATGGCGAAGAAGAGAAACGAATAGCAATCCAAGTAGGGATGAGACAGCAAGGGGCATGGACCAAATAGAGCTCTATGTTGAGTCGCCAAATCAAATGGTCTGAAATATGGCACGTTGACTTCAGATTAAAATTTCTGATTCGGGCAGTATACGACATCCTGCCAAGCCCCGCAAACTTACAATTATGGTATAAAACCCAGTCGCCAAATTGTCATTTTGTGGGCGTTTTACCCTAAAACATATCTTAAGTAGCTGTAAATCTGCACTGGCTGATGGGCATTATAGTTGGCGTCACGACGAAATTCTAAAAGAGGTTGTGAAAATAGTTCAAAGATAATGTTTACAACACAGACACAAGGCATATAAAATTTATTAAAGCAGGCGCGAAAACCCCACAAAATAGAAAGGTAAATCCAAACCTGTTATCTCCTGCAACATACTGGGAACTAAGGGCAGATATAGGCTCGAGATTGAAATTCCCAGAGCAAATTGCCACCACAAAACTTTGCCCACCTATAGTTTTCTTCTCACATAATTTGAAGAAGATAGTTTTGTGGGAACTGACATTCCCCTGGGAAGAAAACGCAGAAGAAGCCCATGAAAGGAAAAAGTTAAAATACGACGAACTGCTGGAGAGTTGCAGGGTTAAAGGCTGGAGGGCTAGCTGCACTCCTATAGAAGTAGGGACTAGAGGATTTGTAGCAAGGTCCTTTAGCAAAGCCTTAACAGATATAGGGATAGTGGGAGTAAAAAAAAAATGAAAGCACTCAAGTCCATAACCGAAACAGCAGAAAGAACAGCTAATTGGTTATGGATCAAAAGAGAGAGTGCCTGGATTTCAAAAACAAATTGTTAGCAAAAATTCCCCGAAATTCTGCATTTCTGAGTTCTCTTCATTTTTCAATAGTACTCGTAAATAAGATGACATGTATAAATAAGTTTTTAAATCAATGTATTTAACTGTAATTGATGTTTGTTTTACTTGTCCATAATTTATTATCTATTTATGTGTGGTTTTATAACGATTTTAAATTATATATATATATATATATATATATATATATATATATATATATTTTCCTAATTCTTTTGGGAACGATTTTAAATTTATACATATTTGTAGATACTTGCATTTCTCTTTTAAACGATTTTTTAAGAATTCTTAGACGGGACTTTTCTCCTTATATTTTCTTCTCCTTTTTAGAAACGACAAAAATTATATATATTTGTAGATAATTGTATTTTTTAAACGAATCGTAATTAATTCTTAGTCGAGTTTTTTTTTTGTTTTTGTTTTTTTGTTACCTGTTGGACAAGAAAATCGGTTCATAATTTAGAACGAGTTCATGTACAGTTCGCCTCGTAATGTCTGGCTCTGATTGGCTCTGACTGTCGCCAATCGGAAGCGTTTGTAAGACTTCGTACGGGGCCCAAACTTTATATTTTTTATTTTTTCAGTGTCTGAAAGCGTTCATTGAGGGTGGACCAGAGACTGAGTTGGGGTTTGATGTTGGGAGACCCGAAACCCCCTAGTGATCCACGCAAAGACATCACTGATGACACCCTCTAGCGCCCCCACCACGGTGCGTAGGTTTGAAATATTTGATTAAATTGAGATCAGCATTATTAATTAACTATTATATCTACTTTATTATTGTTGCGAAATTTAAAAAAAAAATTCTAAGTTTAACAATTTATTACATTTAGAAAGTTATTCATATATTAAACGAGGAAGAAAAAGAACGCACACATAAATAAACCTACAAACATCCACACATGGAAAAATAGACGAGTATATTCACATACACTGGCAAACAGACACATATACAGATTAATATACCCACGCATATATACATACACAAATTACAAAATGTTCTTTTTATCGACTTGTTAATTTGTCTGTTAAATTTTAAAGCTCTATTTGTACACAGACTAAATTGCTACATACTGGATTCAGTCAAGGCGAATTCGTAACGTGACCAGCCTTGAATGAATGAGGTCGGGACAGACACAATCATATTTCAATGTATGAACTTATAAACAGAATTAGATATATACTCACGCAAATACGTAAGCTAAGAACAAAAATGAACACGACTAAAAACTCCACAGATCATAAGAAATTTATAACCACATAGATGGAAATACACGAAACCTCTGGCATCAAACTAGGTAGATACACAATACATAAATTCAATGCTTATGTATGTGCAAAACGTCACACATACACATATATATGCTAAGCCCCACATCGTTCATATGAAGTTATGCCTGTGTGAGACCCAGTTTTCTAGCTCGCGCATGCGTGTGTCTGCGCACGTCAGTGGTTGTACAATGTTAATTTATGTCCGTATTTGCATAAAAGGCGTCACGACAACAAATATTCTTCCCAAAGTTCATCCCACCTTCACAAAAATTCATCAATATACGCATCTCTCTCTCTCTCTCTCTCTATATATATATATATATCCAGTATTTTAAATAAAAGATTAAAACAGTTTGTCTGACGATGTTATAATTGCTGAATATATATATATATATTAAGTAAATCATCGAGCTTTATATTCGACCTCAACAGAATGCAGAAAGCACTGGACGGCCGTTTCGTCCTATATTTGGGACTCATCAGCAGTGCGCATCACTACCAGGAATCGAACCCAGACAGTCTTGGTTATTAAGCTGATGTTATACCAACTGCACCACGGGCCCTGGCGACGAAGAGGTAACGAATTAAGCTCATATAGCACCGTCCAGTGCTTTCTGCATTCTGTTGAGGTCGAATATAAAGCTCGATGATTTACTTAATAATTGTTCAAATCCTCCTGCTACTTCTTGAAATATATATATATAATGGATTCTCCCGTCGCGTTCAACGTATGAGGGTCCAACCTTTTTCCAGCAAGACAACCACACAGAGATTTGTTTATAGTGGTGAAGGCATTGTGTAGTACCATCCACACTTCTTGGAACTGCTGATAACAAACAATTGGTGCAGATGACTGCCACAAATCGCACGAACAGCAGACCTCAATTATTTAACCCATAATTGGAGGGAACGAACGGATTAATACCTTTCCCAAGGGTACCAGTGCGCAAGTGAATGCAGCGGGCTCGACTGAAATTGGAACTCGGCTCACCGATTTCCCCCTCCAAGCCGACATCCACCGCACCCCAACGCACATCCGTGAATGCTAACAGCACCTGGTATTCCCAAGTGGTCACCCACCTAAGTACTGACCAGGCTCAACTTCGGTGATCGAGCGGGAACCGGTGTATCCAACGTGACATGACCGTTTTATATATATATATATATATATATATATATATATATATATATATATATACATATATATATATATATATATATATATATAGAGAGAGAGAGAGAGAGAGAGAGACTATTTACGCTCTACACCCTGGTTGAGCACTCTGGAAGAATGGTAGACTTTGAAAAACAGTAGCTACTCTGGCATGGACGCATCGCCCATTCGGTAATGAATTAGAGCAATCTGGCTATTGGGCGGGTATACTGATAATATACACGCTAAAAAGTGTGCTTTCTTCTACTGAGCGCCCATAGCCCAGAGGTAGAATCGCCGACTGACGCCAATTCGGTCAGGTTTCAATCTTGGGTTAAAAGCAGTCGGAGTCTAACCGTACTGATGAGATGCGAAACAGATTTGTCTGAGATTAACTATATATATATATGTAGTTTTCCTTTTGTTTTATTTATTTTACCATACTGTTCTTAATATCGGAATATAATTGAGTACACTTTTACGTACATACATATATACATACATACGTACATATATATATATATATATATATATATATATATATATAGTTTTCTTATTGTCATCTTTATTTAACCATACTGTTCTTAATCTCGGGTTATAACTGAGTATACTTTTGCAAATATATATATATATATATATATATATATATATATATATATATTGATTAGATATCTCTCATTATCTACGATCCTCACATTCATTGCTTGTGTACCAGAAGGTAGATACCGTATGAGGCTTGCTTAATCGTTCAACCTGTTCACCGTTACAAAAAAATCTGGTTATTTCCTAGTTGCTCTGGACGGCTTTTAGCGACACAAGCACATGGTTTCTTTTCATTTCTTTCGTCCAATTAATACTACCTAGTTGTACCTCCTGAAAAATCTGAAATAAAAGCGGTTGTGTTCAAATATGATGCTGAACATAGAAAAATGTTTTAAATTGTCTTCCATTTGTGTGTTTATAAAATACTCAATATACACGAAAAAAAATGTTGGCTTTATCCTAGCATTTTTTAAAGCTGGGAGAAAAATTAATCCAAAATGACATCAGTCAGTAAGTGCCATGTGTTATACACACTTGGGCGATCATGTCTCGAAAGAGATATGAGTGACTGGGCAGAAGATTATCACACAGTAGGTTGACATTGCTTTCTGCGATAGACTGGTTGCCGACCAAGGCTATAAAACCCAATCTGTCCTGTTATTTATTTAACCCATAACTAGTAGGAATAGACGGATTAGTACCTTTCCCAAGGGTATTTGCGGGTAAGTGAATGCAATGAATTCAACTGGAATTCGAACTCGGCTCCCCGATTTCTCGTTCCGACCCGATATCCAATGCACCACAACGCACGTGTAAAAATTACCTAAAACGCACCGGAAAAGAATTAATGAAATTTACACATTTATTTTTACACATTTTTCCCGGTGCGTTTTAGCACCATGTAACTTTTATACACGACGTTTTTTGGATTAATTTCCATCCCAGCTTTCTAAAAATGTTAGGATATAGCCAACAAAATCTTGTCAGCAACAGTGACAATCATTTCATCATTTGTATTATGAAAGAAGTTGTCGAAAATGCATGAACACAAACACAAAAAACATGAACTTCGGAGAGATTTTCTTTTTACCCCGATCTGCAGAATATTATTAGAATGTCTGAATATCTGGAATAAGAAAGTTATCATTGTTTACATTACTTACATGAGGATTACTTTCCTCATTATTCATATATCTACTTGAGTAACCTATAAAGAATACTGAACTGGGAAGTGTATCCTCATTCCACTACACATCCAGTTCATATTTTGTGTACTACTCAGTTATTGAACGGCATGTTTCCCCTGTGTCCAAGTGTACCTTGCTTGTCACAATTATTATATCTTTAATCTACTAGTTTATTGTCTAGTGGAACAATTCTCTGTGGTGAACTTGGAGCCTTAAACCTAACCTGACAACTGACTGGTGCTGGTGTTGTTTTAACATGCTTGACTGCACTCAGTTAAAATTAAGACAGCAAGTATGCAGCAGTCTCTTTCGAAATATGATCGGCCAAAGCGTGTATCACGTATGGCATTCAACTGACTGACTAGACTACCAACTAGGTCCCACCCTTTTACAATGAAACCAATCAAATGTAATCGCAACTTCTACTCTAATAGCTTCTTTACTCGCACTTCCCGCCTCTGAAATTCCCTTCCAGATACTTGCTCCCCTGACAGCTACAATCTCCAAGAATTTAAATACAAAATCAGTTGCCATCTCTTATCTCTTTGACGTACATCCTTTCCCTGACAACCCTTGTATCATGTTCTTCTTCCTTTCCACTCTACTCTCATGTAGCTCTTTTCACACCTGTATTCTCATTTTTTTTGCTACTCATTTTCTCACACACCTGTAACTTTTTCTCATCACTCATTTCTTATATAACCCTCTGCGCACCAGTGGCAGTTCTGTCTTGCTTGGGGAAAAATGATTATAAAAATGTCTTCAATAAAAACAAATCTTGTTTAGATTTAAGAAAAAATTATTTCGATAAATTCTATCTTCCTAAATCTAACTTGCGTCAGCTGATTTCAACTTGGTCTGTACTTTTACACAATCTTTTATATATTTTAATATTTAAATTTTAATATATTTAAATATTTAAATTTGAATATATTTCAGATCGTCATTATTCAGTCATTAATTTATTTCTATTCCAGTATTTTATTGTTATAAAAAGACTATTGCGGTTTTGATTCATAAAAGTTTCCGATGTTGCCTTAATGTTAGGGCGCCGCTCCTATTTGACTACAAATGGACTGTTCCCATTGCTATATATAGCAATGGTGGATTCTCTACAAGGGGGTCGTAGACAGTCACTAGACTGACGACTCTACGACACTGTCAGCACTCTGCCTTCGAGTAGAGGGCGCTCTCTGCTTCCGAGCAGAGAGCAATAACCCAGTCGTGGTTCCGCCGAAGGGTAGAACCACGACTGGGGAAAAATAGACAGATATTTTTTGGCCCGGCTATATGGCCGGGAATACCCACTATAAAATGACCATGTGCCACATCCAGCCTTGCGTGGGAAGGCTAGTAAATACAGTCGTAGAGAGTCACCTGAGAGTCTCTCATGAGTTACTGAAGAGTCAGTGCGAGTCAGTGAAGAGTTAGTCACACTTCCGGTGGCGTACCGGAAGTAATCACATATACACATGTCTTACGACGGATTGGACTCTTGTATCTTTCTATTGTAAATATTACTAATCACTTCTGTACTTACTAACCGTCTTTCCGCGGAATACAACTTATATTCTGATTCTGTTGTTGAGTTATTCATTTATACTTGGCGACATAACACTATCTATCTATCTATCTATCTATCTATCTATCTATCTATCTATGTACGTCTGTATCTATGTATGTATGTATGTATGTATGTATGTATCTATCTATCTATCTATCTATCTATCTATATCTGTATCTATCTATCTATGTATGTCTGTATCAATCTATCTATCTATCTATGTCTGTATCAATCTATCTATCTATGTATGTCTGTATCAATCTATCTATGTATGTATGTATCTATCTATCTATCTGTTAGGGCGCCGCTCCTATTTGACTACAAATGGACTGTTCCCATTGCTATATATAGCAATCGTGGATTCTCTCCAAGGGGGTCGTAGAGAGTCACTAGACTGACGACACTACGACACTGTCAGCCCTCTGCCTTCGGGCGGGGGGGCGCTCTCTGCTTCCGAGCAGAGAGCAGTAACCCAGTCGTGGTTCCGCCGAAGGGTAGAACCACGACTGGGGAAAAATAGAAAGATTTTTTGGCCCGGCGATATGGCCGGGAATACCCACTATAAAATGACTATGTGTCACATCCGGCCTTGCGTGGGAAGGCTAGTAAATACAGTCGTAGAGAGTCACTAGACTGACGACTCTACGACACTGTCAGCTTTCTGCCTTCGCGTAGAGGGCGCTCTCTGCTTCCGAGCAGAGAGCAATAACCCAGTCGTGGTTCCGCCGAAGGGTAGAACCACGACTGGGGAAAAAGGGGAAAAATAGACAGATATTTTTTGGCCCGGCTATATGGCCGGGAATACCTACTATAAAATGACCATGTGTCACATCCAGCCTTGCGTGGGAAGGCTAATAAATACAGTCGTAGAGAGTCATTTGAGAGTCTCTAATGAGCTACTGAAGAGTCAGTGCGAGTCAGTGAAGAGTTAGTCACACTTCCGGTGGCGTACCGGAAGTAATCACGTATACACACGTCTTACGACGGATTGGACTCTTGTATCTTTTTATTTTAAATATTACTAATCACTTCTGTACATAGTAACCGTCTTTTCCGCGGAATACAACTTATATTCTGATTCTGTTGTTGAGTTATACATTTATACTTGGCGACATCACAGTTAATTACTTCAACCACAGAATCAGCCTACCGTCTCTACTTAGCCATACGTTCTTTGTTTTGATACTTCGTAAAACTAGTCAGTGTGCACGTTATTTAAAGTAATCTTTAAAACTGTCTAACAAATCCACTAAGATCGACAATGTCAACAAACGATTTGATATTTTATAGAAAGACAACCATCAAAAGATTCAACTGTAAATTAGAAACTGTTTCCATGCAATAAAAGGAAATTAAATATGAATTCACATGTGAAGTAGCTAGGAAAAATTACAAAATAAAATCAGTTTAATCACTTCCTGTTAAAAAATAGAGACATTCACGTAGAGAGCTAAATCCGTGATTCAGTTTTCGCTGGTCAACTGCAAAACCGACGTTTTCATTCACAGAACGGAATTGATTTGTAAAAAAGTAGTAGTATTTACTACGCGTATGCTTGAAAAAACAAGTTGAAAACGTTTTCAAGCTATTTATCAGCTTCAAATTTTAGGCAACAATAGAGTGACTGCATAACCATAGAGACGATAGGCGTTTGCTCCGGTCAAAAAAGATAGATTAGGATTTACCGCAATAATCTGTTCGATATTGAGCAAGCATATGACCCCCAATTTGAGAAATGGTCATTTAATACAGTAAAAATCAAAATATTTACAAGAGGATCCAGGGAGTTCTCTTTCGTGGTCTCTGTTCTGAAAAAAGATAGATTAGGATTTACTGCGATAATCTGTTCGATATTGTACAAGTATATGACACCCAATTTGAGAACTCTCAATATTTGAGGATTTTTAACAACTGCAGCCGTTAAATAGATTACATATATAACACGATGAGAGAAATATTGACATATGACGTTTCACAGTTTGAGGTTTGTTCCACACTTTGTCGAAAGGAAAAAAAGCCGCTATCAATAGTGTAAATATAGTAAGAGTGAACTTGAGAAAACTTTTTTCCCGAATATTAGCATTGATTGTTATTTGAATGAATTCCCAATGTTTTCATATAAGTAATAATAGTAGTATTATCATTAGTGTACCATTCGGAAAGCCGATATTTTCAGGTATTTAAAAGTATATATATCAATGAATATTGGCGATTAAAAATATTAAATATTTGGCACTCACTGAATGTGTGTAATAGTCTTTTTTAGTCTTTTTCTTCATAATTATTTCATATTTTTAAACTAGTATATCAAAAGAACATTAATGTGAGATAGTACGTAAAGATAGAATTTACTAACGTATTAATGATTTCCAAGAAGATTTTTCTGCGTCTTTATTTAGATTGGCACAAGGCTATAAATAGTGGTATTTAACAAAGAGTTAATTGTAACACTATTTTAGCCTGGGCGAACAGAAGTAATTAAATTATTGGTATTATTAATTGTTTCAAATAAGATGAAAGAAATCGTATTATTAATTGTTATAAATCGAAAAGAACCAACTAAAAAAGTTGTTTGTTTTAATATGAATAAAAAATTTATTATAGGCAGAGGAAGGTAAGTGGTTGCAGAACCCAAAATCGAGAGATATGAATTAAATTATATTTTGGGGGTGTGTTATTTGATAAACAGCCGAGTCAAAAGAGGTTATTTTTGACAATTGGAAAGAGTTTGACTAAGAGAAATACAATTGATGTTGGAACAAGGACACCGCAGGAAAAGGTAAAAAATTCTAAACAAAACAATTTTTACTTGTCGGAAAGAATTGCTACCAATAAAGGAAATGTTTTGATAAATGCAATCAAACTTTCCAAGCTTGAGTAACACCGCAAGTAAAAAAAAAATTAACAAAACTTAGTTTTAAATTCTCAGAAAGAATTGTCCCAAATAAAAGAAATATTTGATGAGAGTAAAAGGTTAAATTTCATGAGAATAAAATGAAATTTAAATTTAATTGGAAAATAATTATACACATAAAAGCTAAATTATTATTTTTCGGCATTAAAAGAAAAAGCTGAAAGAAATGATGTCATCAACCAAGAAGCTGCTTCATTGGTTGTACCGGAGAAAAAGAACAGAGTGAAAGATGGCGAGAGTGATTTCATTGGCCAGAGATTAGATTTGCATGTTCGTCATCATCCCACCAGTGAATTTAGGACAAGCATAAATACAGGGACCCGAGGTGACCACGAGGAGTTGCGCTGAGCTGAAGCAGACAAGACAAATCACCACCGTCGCCGCTGCCCACAACAATCACAAAGACCAACCTGCGGCTGTTTCCGTAAAAAGTTCGGTGAAAAGCAAACAAAAACATTTTTGAATCGCCACAAACTTGAAAACCCCGATTGGAGTGAACTGACATTACCAACCAAAAACAAAAAAATGCTCGAATTAATGTTAAGAAGACAAACGCTTTGCTTGGACGAAACTTCTGCTCCATTGTCGGTTAAGTAGAGATAAGAGGATTGGCAATTGTTATATTCTTTTTTGTTTCTTTTTGTTTGCATATAAAAACTTTTTCCACAACTTATTCGAGCGTCATTCAATTTATTTTTGATGCCGTTTTCATTAACTTAAATGTGCGCGCGCGTCCAATCTGGTTCAAGTTGGTGAAGAGTCAGATAGCAAGATTTCAGTGTGACTTTCTTGAGATCCAAATTCACAACGTGTGCGAGGAAGAACGACGCCGTAATAGTCGAGTTGAAGACCAGCTGCTGAATCGAAACCATCAATTACGAGTCGATGAGCGGCGGTTTACAAATTCTTGATATAAGATTTAGAATAATTAGTTAACTATGAAAAAATATTTGATGAATGTTGTCTTTCTTTTTTCTTTTTTAATTTGTAGCGGGGAATTCTCACTGAAATTATTTTTCTTCGGAGTATTTCAGAGAGAACGAATGTGAAGTAATGACCGTTTGTTGACAAATTGATTGAAAATTCCGGTAAGTGCTTTTAACGTCCTTTCTACACTTTTATTCATGGAAAAGACACGAACTCCACCTTTCCGTTCCATCGACAACACCATGTGTTTTTATTGCAATACAACCGTAGTTGTCAGAAAAGCCAGTGGGCAAAATTCCATTTATTAAAATTCTAACTATGCCAACCATGAACAAAATAGAACAAGCAAATTCACAATCCAGCTTTATAATCCTTCGGATTAAAGAATTTAATTTAGAACCTTTAAGTACCTTTTAACATTATTTTTTCTTTCCTTTTCCTTCTTGTTTCTCTCTCTAATTCATCTCGTTTTTTACATTCCGTTAAGGCTTACGGCCATATCACGTTGAATACACCGGTTCTCGCTCGATCACCGAAGTTAAGCAACGTTGAGCCTGGTCAGTACTTAGATGGGAGACCGCTTGGGAATAACAGGTTTAGTGACGGATGTGCGTTAGTGGTGCAGTGGATATCGGCTCGGAAAGAAAAATCGGCGATCCGAGTTCGAATTCCAGTGGAATTCCGTGCATTCATTTAAGCACTGGTACCCTTGGGAAAGGTATTAATCCGTCCCTTCCCTCCAGTTATGGGTTAAAAAACAAGGGTAGAATTGGGGACACTGTCCTATCCGTCCCTTCCCTCCAGTTATGGGTTAAAAAACAAGGGTAGAATTGGGGACACTGTCCTTAAAACAAATCCCAATGAATCTTGGTACTCGAAAAGAAAAAAAAGGTATTACTAGACACAAAACTTATATAAAAAGCAACAATAAATTATTGAAAGAAAAAGGTATTACAAGCAATAAATAAATAAAATTTAGTTGGCAATAAATGACCTGCCGAGGCTGATATGCCATAAAAACAAAACAACCAACATTCCGTTAATCATTAATATTTAAGAATGTCCGTAAAAACCTGCCTGCTGTCCATGTCAGACGGAATCACGATACTTCTTCGTTCCTGATATATGTTGATTACTTTATATGGTCGTAGAGTGTAGAAAACGACATTAAAGAAGAACATTATTATTAAAAACCGACTTTATTAAGGTTACTGGTGTCCCCTCTACAAGAATTACCCGAGCAACCAGACTGGTAACAAGGTCCCATCCTTCTATAGTTAAATCAACCAAATGCAGCCGATAATTCTACTCCATCAGCTTCTTTTCTGGTATTTCCCTCTTGTGGAACTACCTTCCGTATACTTGCTTTCCAGACGGTGATAACCTCCAGGAATTTAAGTGCAATGTCAATTCCTATATTTTATCCACTTAAGCCCGTGTATCTTGTTCTTTTTCTTTCTCACTAGCTTGTCAACTGACTTCACACCTGTGTTCGCATCTTTCTGTTGCGCATTCTCTAACACCCCCTGTAACTGGTTCGTCTTTCTCTTTACTCTTTTTCTGTCTAAAACTTTTACTCTCTTATGTAGACACCTGTGCATCAGTGGCGGTACCGTCTTGCTTGGGCTGAAACGTTTAAAAAAACGACATTAAAAAGACGTGAATACTAAAAATAGATGAAAGAAAAACTATTGAGTCAGTCAGTTAAGTGCCATACGTGATACACGCTTGGGCGATCATGTCTCGAAAGAGACATGACTGACTGGGCAGAAAATTATCCCGCAGAAGGTTGCCATTGCTTTCTACGGTAGACTGGTTGATATATAACCCAATCTGCTCTGTTATTTAACCCATAACTGGAAGGAATAGACGGATTAATACCTTTCCCAAGACTTTTTGCTCGTAAGAGAATGCAATGAATTCGGCTGGAATTCGAACTCGGCTCCCCGATTTCTCGTTCCGAGCCGATATCCAATGCACCACAATACACATCCGAAAAACTAGAGACTACCTGAAAATGAATAAAATATTAGAAATGAATAAAATGAAAATCAGAATTCAAATCGCTGATTTTTAGTTGGGTTTGAATACCGACTACTGAAACTGTTTAAATTTAATTTAATTCAACAAAAGCCAAACGTCGAAAATGTCAAGATAAAAATGTTTTTCATTTTTATCTTGACATTTTCGACAGTGGTTATGACAATATGAAAAAACCCAGTGCCAATAACGAAACCAGAACATCAACAACATAAGTCTTTTCTTTGTGGCTGGTGGGATATGAACGGTGTCCCCAATTACGAGCTACTAGAAATATAGGTGAAGATAGAAATATTGTTGTGTCTATGTTCTTACTGGGGAGACCATTCTAAACATGAAAAAGAGTACCGAATTTCCTGTTGTGGTGAATCCTCGTCGCCAAGTTGTTGTGACCTGTTAGGGCCAGGAAGAAAAACACGGACACAAGGTGGGTCCGACAAGTGTATCACAATAACAGAAAATGTACAAATACGAGTGTTAGTAATCAGCAGATAGAAGTGTAAGACCGAACGGTATAGTTACGCTGCATCAACGACTGTCTCTAGACTGTCTCACAGCTGCGTCCCCGGAAATCACGCAGGTTAGTATTTATTGACAGAGAGAGAGTCCATTCTTATCGATAGGGCACCATGGCATTACCCGAGACGCCATTTCTTGAAATCCTTAAGATGTACGTTTCTATTTCAGCCATATTTCCAATCTAGTTATTCAATAACTCTAACTTAATTCGGCAATAATTCAAAATTGAGAATAATTTATTTGTAAACCCCTGCTGTGTCAAATAAGGATAGCTGACCTGTCATTTCTATCTCGGCTTGAATTTTGATTTGTAACAGTAATGGAATATAATGAAGTCAGATAGCCACCAGGCAAATCACAATCTATAGAATAAATTTGTACGATATAAAATAGACTCTCATAAAATCTAGTGATAAACCTGGAGACCCGAAAAATTCGTAATCGAAAATTTGGGGGTTGATTCTTTCACGAGGAGTAATTAATATCGTTATAAAATGATTTAATTTTAGAATATTTCATATCAGTCAGTTAAGTGCCATACGTGATACACGCTTGGGTGATCATGTCTCGAAAGAAACTGGGCAGAAAATTTTTCCGCATTACTTTCTGCGAGGGTCTAGTTACCAATCAAAGCTATAAAACCCAATCTGTCCTACTACTTTGACACATAGCTGGTGAGAAAAGAGACGGATTCATAATTTTCTCAAGGGTATTTGTGCGTAAGTGAATGCATCGAATTCAATTAGGATTCGCACTCGGTTCTCTGATTTCTAGTTTTGCGCGGATATCTACAGCACCACGATGCACATCCCATCCCAGGTGCACTGGAACACGACAGTGTTTTCTTTTTTTTAGCAGTGGATATCAGTATTGCAGCCTACTGCAGGAAAATCTTCTGGCCAGTCAGTCATGTCTCTTTCGAGACATGATCGCCCAAGCGTGTATTACTTATGGAACCTCGGCTTCAGGTGTCATTTGTAAGTGGTAACTTTCTGTTGGAGGCACAGTGGAGTAATGGTTGGCGGCTTGGATTGAAGAATCGTGAAGCCGAGTTCAAATTCTTGTCGAATTCATAGCATTCCCTTACCTTTGAAAAAGGCATGAACCCATCTCTTCTCCCCCAGCTATAGGTAAATAGCAGGACAGATTCTAAAGTCTTGGTTGCCCACCGGTCTAGGAGAAGAAAACTCTAAATTCAAACCATTCTTGAAAATTCGAAGTGATCCGATGGTAGTTGGTAGCTCAATACTATCTGGCATTATCTGGCATCCACTGCGGTCTGTTGTCTCTCCCCAGGCGTTACTCACTTGTGTGCACATTACGGAAATAGAAAGAGAGGGTTGCTGTAACTCAGTGCAAACCACTGCAACTATTGTAGCCATATCAACCTGCGCATTCTCGATGAACACCTTTAAAACAACTTGACCTATTTGATATTTTTACAATGTTTCGACTATTGTGCTGATTAGACTTCTTTAAGTGTCTTTTATAGATGGTAACCTTATGAGATAATCAAACATGGGAGCAGCTTTGTCTTCATTTCGCTAAAGAAAATCTCGTATCAGTTAAAGTATTGCTATTTGATAATCAGTCATATCGATATTTATTTTCTTTTTCATGGAATGAAAGGAGAGTCCTCTCCTGTCTCACTAACTTACATCCTCTCTCTCTCATGCTTTTCTACATCCACCCCACTCTCATCAGTACTTTCTTCCCTTTCATACTCTCTTCCTGACACCCCCTGCAACCTTTCACTCCTCATAACATTCCTCCTCGTCCACCCCACTCCCATCAGTAATCTCTTCTCTCTCCTACTCTCTTCCTGACATCCCCTAACCAACCTCTCTCCTCATAACATTCCTCCTCGTCCACCCCACTCTCATCAGTAATCTCTTCCTTCTCCTACTCCCTTCCTGACACCCCCTGCAACCTCTCACTCCTCATAACATTCCTCCTCGTCCACCCCACTCTCATCAGTAATCTCTTCCTTCTCCTACTCTCTTCCTGACACCCTCTGCAACCTCTCACTCCTCCTATGTAACCCCCTGCACAACAGTGGCAGTGGAATGCCTTGCTTGGGACGACACAATTATAAAAAAAAAGATGTCATTTTGCACGACCAGGCAAAAGAATCAGGGTAATTATAAAGAGTTTGTATATTACGAGTTTAGACTGTAAGGGTTCAAACCCCATCGGAAGTTTATTATTCTTGTTACTTTCTGTTTGTTTAACGGTCAGGGATTTATGTTGACACACGGAAAAAAAAATATCTAATCTAGTTGATTAGATTTCATAGTGCTGCCTATATCCACCTGCAAATAAAAGCAACCCCCATCAGACAATCTCGTCTAATCAGCCACAAAACGAAACTTATATTGAATAGAGCTCAAAGAATAAGTAAACAGTATATAAGACAAGAACAGGGTAAAACAAGAACGGGGAATGAGATATTTTTTCACAAAAACAGCAAAACAAATGTAGAATAATGTATTCATTTTTTGTATAGATTATGTAAAAGCTTTTGATTAGGTACGAACGAAAATAACTGTTTGGACCTCTATGATAACCTGATTCATTTTAGAACGATATTAGAATAATAGAAGCAATCTGTCTGCGTACGGACAGAAAACGAATTCAGTAAATATCGAAAAATGGTCGCGGCTAGCGGCTAGAAATTGTTAATCAGAAAGTCGAGTTTCAATTTCTGTCTTCGTATTTTAACTTACACACAAGTCTATCACTTTCCCTAGCTATGGGTTAATTAGTATGTTGTATCAGGAGAGCATTGGTATCTTAAAACATTCTTCCAATCTGAAAATATAGTCTGTCTTTAAATAACCAGAAAGAGGTTGATTAGCCGTAGAAACGACTCAATCAATCAATCAATCGATCGATCGATCGATCGATCGATCGATAAATCAATCAATCAAGTGTTGGGACGCCCGCGCCTATTCGGCTATAATGGACTATTCCATTACTATGTAAAGTAATGGTGGCATCGACGTAGGAGCGTGTGCCGAGCGGCCGATCGACAAGTCAGTCGTAGACTTCCGGTGACGACCCGGAAGTACCCATTGCTCACACTACGTCTTACGACGGTTGAGACGATTAACCTTTATTCTTGTATTGGATACTAATAACCTTTGTAAATACTATTTTCACGGAATACAACAATTAACCTATTCCTGTTGTTGAGTTATTTATTCTTACTCACGACATAACATCAAGTCAATCAATCAATCGATCGATCGATCGATCAATCAATCAAGCAATCGATCAATCAATCAAATCAATCGATCAATCAATTGATCGATAGATCAATCAATCATTCAATCGATCAATTTAATCAATCAAACAACTGATGAAGAGACGTGTGACAACAGAAATGCAAAACAATTTTAGTAATGCTATGGAACAAAAATTTAATTAAGCAGGAAAAGAATGATACTGATATTTAGTATGAGAAAAAAAACAATTAACATTTTATGGAATATAAGGAGGAAAGATGGCATGGAAATATTGATACACACAGGATATACTGAAGATAAAAGAGGTAGACCGAAACAGCAAATAAATTACCCAACTAGCTTATACAAATGCAAGCCAGAACAGACAGGAAGAGTGATGATGAAAAAACAATTCTTGTTTATAGCCAAAAAGGATAAGTATTAGAGAGCCATGACCGTCCACGACCTCAAGGGAAACAGCATATATTCAATGATGATAATAATGATTTAACCATACTGAACTTTTTCATGAATACAGAAAACGAAAAGACTGACGAGTTAACCAATTCATAATAAAAATGGCCTAATCCATAAACTTTTTCTAGATTTCTATACTGATCATCATTTCCTATCGATTTGTTTATTTCCGACAGGAAAAATATGGTTGCCACTAATAAAAAAATATCTTAATATGAGGTTTGGTAAATATGCTTCTTTTGGAGAGGTGGGAGCGAAATATTGGCTGCCGATTGATTTTCTATTTCTCCTCCCACCTTCCCTTTTTTTTTTTTTTTTGGTCTCCATTGCTTAGAATTCAGGAAACGCAAAAAATTAAAAATAAATATAAATAAAATAAAACATATAAAAGGAAAAAGACAATTATTTAGTTGTGTTTCCATTTGGCAAAATGATTAATCATTCATATTCATTGGAGAAAATTTGATATAATTTTCTGTTAGCTTGGCGTCAAGTTTCATCCGTCAAATATTTTATAGCTGACCAGAATTTAATCTTTGTAGCTCGTGGGAACATATATCATCATCTAGAGGTCAAATTCAGGGTCAAGAAATCATTCCATAATGACATGCCTCGCACCAAGGTTGAACTCAGGTTTTCTGTCTAATCCAACAACAAATTAGTGCAATTTATTTCCCGCCCTCTGCGAAAAACATGTTTCGTGAATCTCAAGCCTAACGAACATAAAAAGAAAATGCTCCAGAAATCGTCTTTTTCATGGGTTTGCTTGAAACCTAAGAGAAAGGAACTCTTAAATAGGCGGAGTTGTGTCGAATGTTCGTTTTTGTAAGAAATTCTCTTTAGTCTGGCACAAAGCCATCATAAAAAGAGGAAAGGAAATGAAGCAGAAATCGTCTTTTTCATAGGTTCGCTTGAAACCTAAGAGAAAGAAACTCTTAGATAAATAGAGAGTTGTGCTGAATTTTATTTTTTTAAGAATTTTTCTTTAGTTTGGTACAAGGCCATCATAAAAAGAGGAAAGGAAATGCAGCAGAAATCGTCTTTTTCATAGGTTCGCTTGAAACCTAAGAGAAAGAAACTCTTAGATAAATAGAGAGTTGTGCTGAATTTTATTTTTTTAAGACTTTTTCTTTAGTTTGGTACAAGGCCATCATAAAAAGAGGAAAGGAAATGAAGCAGAAATCGTCTTTTTCATAGGTTCGCTTGAAACCTAAGAGAAAGAAACTCTTAGATAAATAGAGAGTTGTGCTGAATTTTATTTTTTTAAGAATTTTTCTTTAGTCTGGCACAAGGCCATCATAAAAAGAGGAAAGAAAATGCTCCAGAAATCGTCTTTTTCATGGGTTCGCTCGAAACCTAAGAGAAAGAAACTATCAGATAAATAGAAGGAGTTGTGTAGAATTTTCGTTTTTGTAAGAAACTTTCTTTAGTCTGGCACAAGGCTATCAGTTTTAGAGTTATATTGAGTATTAGCAGTTTCTACAGATTTCAATTGTAAAGAAATTGTTAGACATGCGTGATTCTATTATACAGGGTATCCCAGATCTGAATATCTGAGTAATTACATGTCCCAAGGCAAACAAAATTTAATAGGCATTATTTTAAATAATATAATATTTATCAAAATTCTAACATGATATTCAAAGGGATGTATATTTTATAACCGATCACAGTCTGTTCAATATGTGCACAACGTCAGATAAGACACGATTCGATTACGTAGTCCAGCTCCTGCCAAACACGCTGAAGCATGTCTTGCGTAACATTATGTAGCTCCATAGTGATTCTCTGCTCTAGTCATGTAGGACAAGGAGGATACAAACCTGTCCAGGAACGACTATCAACGTATTACTCGGTGCTGTGCTAATGACTACTAACAAAACTTCTGTGAGCGTATCCAGCTTTCTACTGATTCTTGCATGTACGACGGCATGTAGAAGGCCTTCGGCCCAAGCATAAACAAGATCGTTCTCCTAATATCAACTGCCAACGACATCATATCAGACTGCAGAAAACAGATGGAGAGGTAGGCTGAACATTACCATGACCTCTACACAGCAGAGGATGTGGTCATAAATGCAACCGCCGAGAGCACCAACGGCCTGCCTGTCAAGGAAGAGCTAGACGTTCCACCCTCTGTAGTAGGATTGAGCAAGGCCATTGACTTCTTAGCCTGCGGCAAATCTCCAGGAAATGATGAGACCCCACCTGAAATAATCGAGATGGTAAAGAAGACTGATTCCCTTCACCAACTGCTCCAGATACTGCAATCAGTGTTTGGAAGAAGAAACAGTGCCTCAAGAGATGCACGACGCAAACATCATCATTTTGTAACCGCAACAACTACCGTGAAATATCCCGAATCAGTGTTATTGAAAGGCGTTCGCCCGTGTCATCCTCAATAGGCTGCAGTCGCTTGCAGAATGCGTATGCTCCAAGGCACAGTGTGGGTTAAAAGATGGAAGATGAACTACCGACATGATCTTTTCCTACGACAGATCCAGGAGAAATGCCATGAACAGAAACGACCGTTTAACATTGCATTCATTGACCTGACCAAAGGCTTTGACCTTGTCAGCAGAAAAGGACTTTGCACTCTGCTGCAGAAGATTGGATGATTCAGCCCAGGTAGATCTTGTAGGTATTTATATTTTAGATGTTCTAAGTAGGTTCTTAGACCCAAAACAAATAGGCCTATATCGGGATGATGGATTAATATTTATCCCTAATTCCAATGGGCCCTATACAAATAGAATACACAAAAAAATAATTAGAGCCCTAAATTACCTCGGTTTTAAGGTTGAAGTTACTTCTAATCTTAAAATTGTAAACTATCTAGATATCACTCTTAATTAAAATGATGGATCCTACCACCCATTTCTCAAAGAAAACAATTCCCCCACTTATATTAATATTTTATCCAATCATGCCAAAATTATTATAAAACAGATACCCAATATAGTCAATCATAGAATCAACCAATTATCATCCAACATTAAAACTTTCAACGCAAGTAAAGATATTTACAATAAGGCCCTTCAAAAAAGCTGATATAAGAACAAATTAACATATAATAAACCTACAATAGACCCCGAATCATCCAAAACTAAAAATAAAAGAAACTGTAGAAAAAGAAAGATAATTTGTTTTAACCCTCCTTATTGTAAATTTACTAAAATCAATATTGGTAAATATTTTCTCAAATTAATAGACAAAAATTTTAATAACAGTAATTCTTTACGGAAAATTTTTAATAAGTACACCCTTAAAATCAGCTATTCTTGTACCCCTAATATAGACAACCTCATTAATTCCCATAATAGAAGTATTCTAATGAATTTACTCAATACTGATTCTGGGTCCGGAATTTTGAATGAATGCAGCTGTAGCTCTGTAGACGCCTGCCCGGTGGAGGGCAAATGTAAATCCACCCAGGTGATTTATGAAGCCCGCATTTCTCCATCAAATAATAAAAATAACTACCGAACCTATATTGGTATGTCCGCTGGACCTTTTAAGCAGAGACTTTATAACCACAGGTATTCTGTTTCGAACCCGGGTCAAAAATACCAGACAGCCCTTTCACGGATCTTCTGGAAGATGAAAGAGGAAGGGCTGGACCCTGCAATTTGCTGGAAACTAATAGGTTCAGCCCGTATTCCGAAGAATTTTCGTGATAGGTACTGTCTGTGTTTGCTAGAAATAATTTTAATATTGAACTATCCTCACCAGCACCTACTCCTGAATATTAGAAGGGAATTTATTAGTAAGTGCCGCCATAAAGCTAATTTTTGAATACTTAAATTTAAAATTTAAAATTCCTAATTTTTAGATTTTAGGATATAAATATAAACTTAACGATTTTTGATAAATTATCTTTAATTTTAGCTTTAAAAAGTAATTTAACCACTCTACCTTCCTCTCCTAGTCTCCTTTAATTGTCTATCTTTATAAAATATTGATTCCTTTACTAAACCCCTTTTTTCCTCTGTTAGCATATATTTTTTAGTAATTTTTAAATTTATTATTTTCATTGTTATTTAGTTCGTCTATACCTAAAATATCTTTAATTAGATAAACTTAATTAAATTTTTTTAAATCTTATTTTTAATTTTATTTTTCCCCAAAATATACCTTTTCAAGTACGTTTCCAAATCTCTAACCCTTTCAAACATTTAAAGTTAAACGTATTTGACACCTATCGAGCGTTTTCTATTTGATATTTGATATTCTCTCGTTTTTCTTTCTTTCCTTTTTCCCCTTCCTTAATTTTTCTATTCCGCCCCTTCCCTTTCTGCTCTGTTTTGTTTAACCCAATTCGCAATTTAACGACCTCCCATTTCCTTAACTCTTTTCGTCTATTAAGGAAGACATACCAATCTCCCATCTCTTCACTTACAAAGTAAAAACCAAAAATAGACTGACCTTTAAAAGAAAATTTTTTGTGACGTATATTTCCCAAATCTTAACCGTTATTTATTTTTGTCTCCTTCTTAATCATATTTTTCTTCATTTTGATATGGAACTGTGTTGCTGAGGAACCGTGAATTCTCTCTTAGAGATTTCATGTTGAAATGTTCATTCAACATTTTTAAATTTTGAAAATTTACTGTAACTTATATATATATATATATATATATATATATATATATATATATATGAAGGAATTCTAAAAGAATTTCTCCGTAATGCAGTGCTCAGGTTATCAGACTTTCTGATGAGAAAGCGTCAGAATATTGGGTGGAAATAAATTCTTCCAGAAAGTTGAGGAATGTATTTAACATCAACGTGAACTTTAAGAATGAACTTTACATAAGTTCCATGGCTTTAGGACATTCTACTTAATAGGAACAAAACCTTTTCAACATTCCTTCACTTATATCACTTATATTACATTCAAAGTTCCCTGCATCGCCCTTTATGCAAAATCAAAATAAACATTCTAAAAAAAAAACAATTGTTAGGACATTTTTCAGTACCCCCTCTCGTGTATATCTGTTCATCTGCAGCTGAAGACAATGACTCGTATTCAATCATCGAAAGTTATCACTTGTAGGCGTAGTCAGTATTTAAATGGAGAACCTCTTAGAAACATGTGATATGCAATGTTGAATATCATCTATATGCTATACTGCAGGTAGTAATGACCTGAGCTGTAGCTTGTTTGAAACTACTTATCCGTTGAGGTTTGTTTTGTTGACGTCTATGTCAACTTTAGTAATTGATGGCACTTCCCATTCTTTCATTTTTATATTCAACTAGCAGTATAGTCCGGCGTTGCTCGAGTGTAATGAAAGCTTTAAAACTAATCCATGGTCCTGGAGCTCAGACTCTTTGGACGTTTTCACGAAAGACTAAAAAGCAATAGTTGTTTCCAGTAAAAGCGAAACCCTAGACTGAAAGAAAAATGAATGGATGTAAGTCCAATTTTGATTTCCTGGTATCGATATCAAATAAGTTTTTTCTTTGTAAGCTGAATTTTGAAGGCTAAATAAGTCCTCTGAGTAAATGGTATCATGGCTGAGACTAAGAACTACAATTAAGCCTACATAGAGCCAAAGCCAAAGCAAAAACCCAAATAAAAGGTCAGAAAACCGAATTTTAATAAGACCCTATTAGATATCGGGGTATCGATTTCATATATCGGAGTCAAATAAGTCATCCAAGAATAAACTAACCTAAGTAATCCATGAAAACTTGTCGTACACATTAGGAGTAAAATTGAAGAAAATGAGCCATATTGATGGTTTAATATCGGTTTTTGATCAGATTCGATATCGAGGAAAATGTGTCGCCTGAGAAGATCTACTAATATTTGAGACTAAAAACTATAACTTTAGCAAATAAGAGCAATTCCTGCAACAAAAACCACGATAAAATGGCTGAAATTCTGATCTTGATCAGACCTGATCGGATATCGGGGTATCGATTTCCGATATCGGGAGGTAATCGAAAAAATAAGTAACCCATGACCTGACCGGAAGCCTAAAAAATATTTGTGTGAAGTTTGGTGAGAATCGAATAAGAATTGTAGATTTGTATAAAAAACATACATACAGACAGACAGACAGACAGACAGATACACAGACACACAAACATCTTGCCTTTTATATATATATATACATACATATATTCTGTCGTTTTATCTAATTTTTTTCTACCATTCGTTAAATAGTTGGGCTGTATTTTTCAGTCTTGAATATACAGGGTGTTCCAAAAGGACAGTAGATTTAATAGATTTGTGTATCGCTTATATTATTACTACGTTGTTCATTGTTTCCAACAAAATGGGGTCCCTCCACACTATCCAAGAGCAGTGCATGAGTATCTTAATAAAACATTTCCTGGGAAATGGATTGGCCGAAGAGGCCCATTTGATTGGCCAGTACGCTCACTTGACTTGAACCCAACGGATTTCTTCTTTTGCGGAGAACTCAAGAATAAAGTTTATAGTCCAAACCAAGAAGTGTTGTTGATTTGTAAAATTACATAAGAGATATATTTCAAGAAATTAATATACAAGGAGACTTTTGCAACAATATTTGTCAATGCTTGAGTGATAGACTTCAAAGTTATGTAAATTTAAGGGGCACAATTTTGAACACTTGCATTGATAAAATTTAAGCACTTTGGTATTATTTTACCTAATAAAGTACGTTAAATAAATATGTTACTATATTGCTCTATTATTTTTTCTTCAATATCACTTCTTGATTTTTACCAGGTTTGTGTTGTTCTATATCAACTGGAATTTGCATGATTTTAAGCCAGACTAAGTCATCTTTAGTAAATACTAAATGTCTTGTTAATAAGCTAGTCTTGCAGATCAATCAGTTCTGTAGATTTGTTTTCTGATAGTCTATTAGTTCTGTGACATTGTACCTGAATCACTGAGGATGGCTTCGCAAACAATATCTAACGTGTTCTATTTCTTCTGATCTCGGCAAATATATTGACCTTGTGTCAGAATTAGGAATACTAAAGATATACTGTGACCAACTAAAGCAATGTTTAACACGCTATCATTTTAGGCTATAGTTTCTCAGTTTAATCTTCACTAATACCCAACTATTTTGGCCATGTGGCAAAATAACCCAGACATCTGTTGCCAGAGATTGATGTTCAAGCTCATTTAAAAGTCAGGATTTCAAATACTGTATTTCACGACGGACTGGTCCCTTTTAAGTTCCGTGTAGAATAACAAAATCTGTCTAGTCTTTTTGGTTTTATTTCTCTTTCTTAATAATTGTTGGGAAGCACCTCTTTTTACACATAAGAATGGACTCGCCTGATGTGTGCATCTGCCTATAATGTGAACGGCAGTGATTGTCAGAGTTGTACAGAGTTGTTGAGTTGACTAGTTGTACCGCTGCTAGTTGGTCACTAAGAATATAGTTCATTACCCGGACATACTTTTTCACTACAAGATTGTATATATTGATTCCTACTAACAGTATCCCTGAATTGACTAACCCGTGTTCCAGTTTGTATATTTTTGTTCAATATAACTTACATTTTTTATCTCCATATCTGCTTTTTGTTATTTATTAATTTGTGTGGCTTCTCAACAAGAATCCACAACAATATTCGAAACCTATAAAATATTCAGCACTTTGTGTCATATTCACAAACAGGAATTAATCAGTTTAGCCGAATTGTATTATTGAGATTTGCGATATCAAAAGAATGAGTTCGTCTCATTTCAGTTCTGTGAGTTATTGTTGTAACCATAGGTTAGGCATATTGCTTCTGAACTTGACCAAAAGGTTATGTTATGTCTTTTTTTAAATAATTTTTTATGGAACTAAAGATTGTTTTTGTTGGAAATGGTCGTTGCGCCAATTCTTTCCTTCTGCAAACACCCCTTTTTTTTCCTAGAACCTTTTCGGTTTTTCTTTATTTTTACTCACATTTTGTTTTTGCTCTATTTTGCTTGTCCATTTTTCTATTTCAGTTCCACTCCATGTTTTCTGATCTTAACTTCTAAATTTTTCTAGTCTTTTTTTATGCTTTTGTTCTTTTTATTTCACTGATTAGTACTACAGCTACTGTCTACGGCTATATCGTGTTGAATACACCGGTTCCCGTCCGATCACCGAAGTTAAACAACATCGAGCCTGGTCAGTACTTAAATGAGTGACCATTTGGGAATACCAAGTGTTGTAAACATAAAAGACCACGAATGGTCCACCGCTCCTCCAGCAGGGCTACAACTCTGCCCCATAAAAACAGTTTGTTACGGAAAAGTTACTGCCCTATACACCATTGGGTGTAAAAGGGTGAAATAACTACTACTAAAGGTTTCTCTTTTTTTTATGTGTTCTTCTTCTTCTTCTTCTTCTTCTTCTTCATTGAGTTTCATTGTTAATACTACTACTATCCGTATATTTGCTTCATTCTATCTACAAAGTTTACGTTTATTTTTCTTATTTTACGCTTTTGAAGGTTTTCTTCTTTTCTTTCTATGACTTCATGTTTCATTCCTTTTCTTTTGTTTCTTCTCGTTCATTTATTTTTTCTTCTTCATTTCCTTCTATATTGCTACGACTGCCAATACGTATCTTTTCTTCTTATTTATCTTTCTTCTCATTCTTTTTTTCTTCTCAAGTAAAGAAAGAAAGAAAAAGAAATAACCGAACAAAAAGAAATAAAAAATTTAAAAACAACGAAAAAAACGTAGAAGTTTAGAAGGGAAAGAAAAAGTAAATAATAGAATATAAAGAAATATGAAATGAAGAAAAGAAACAGGTAGAAGCAGACATAGAAAAAGTATAAATGAAAAGGAGGAAGAGGAATTAAAAGAATGAGGAGAAACATAAAAAGGAAGAAAAAACGAAAGAAGTCGTATCGTAAAAAATGTATAGAATGAAATAAAGAAGGGACAAAAGGAATGTGAAAAAAAAGAAAATAAATAAATTGTTGAGGTGCTAGTTGAAATAAAGGAGGAAAAGAAAAAATAAATGAAAGAATGAGAAAAATAAGAAGTAGAAGAAGAAAAAAAGAAATAAAAAATGAGAAAAAAGAAGAAAAATATATTGTAGCTGTGGTAGAAGTATAGAAAGAAAAAAGAAGAAAAAGTAAAAGAATGTGAAAAAGAAGAAAAACAAATTGTAGCTGTTATAGAAGAAATATAGAAAGAAAAAAGAAGAAAAATAAAAGAATGAGAGAAAAGAAGAAAAACAACTTTTAGCTGTTGTAGAAGAAATATAGAAAGAAAAAAGAAGAAAAAATAAAAGAATGAGAAAAAAGAAGAAAAACAACTTGTAGCTGTTGTAGAAGAAATATAGAAAGAAAAAAGAAGAAAAAATAAAAGAATGAGAAAAAAGAAGAAAAACAACTTGTAGCTGTTGTAGAAGAAATATAGAAAGAAAAAAAGAAGAAAAAATAAAAGAATGAGAAAAAAGAAGAAAAACAACTTGTAGCTGTTGTAGAAGAAATATAGAAAGAAAAAATAAGAAAAAATAAAAGAATGAGAAAAAAGAAGAAAAACAACTTGTAGCTGTTGTAGAAGAAATATAGAAAGAAAAAATAAGAAAAAATAAAAGAATGAAAAAAAAGAAGAAAAACAACTTGTAGCTGTTGTAGAAGAAATATATAGAAAGAAAAAAAGAAGAAAAAATAAAAGAATGAGAAAAAAAGAAGAAAAACAAATCGTAGCAGTGTTATAAGTTGTATGGAAAGACAAGAAGAAGAGGAATAAAAGAATGTGAAAAAAATTACGAAAAGAAACAAGTAGCAACAATACTAAGAGAACGATAGAAGAGGGAGAAGAAGAAAAAGAAGAAGAAGAAGAAGAAAAAGAAAATGAAGATAAATAAAAGAATGAAAAGAAACATGAAACACATTTATTTCTTCTTTATCGTCTCCTTCTATTACATGTTTCTTTTCTTCTTTTACCTCTTCCTTTTCATTCTTTCTTTCTTCTTCATCCTTTTCTCATCATAATCCTCATCTTATTCGTTTTGTTTTTCTAGTTTCCATCCTCTTTCCCTACATTTTTCATTTTGATACAAAATGTGTTTCAAATAAATAGCAAAAAGCCATTATTTACCGATCAAAAGAAAACCTGGAAAATCGTGCAGAGTAACAAACAGAAAAAAAAAAACAGGAAAAATGAAAAGGTCGGAGCATCTGCCCTCAATAGAGCATGCGTCCCAATCCGAGGCTGACGATCCAATCAGACCGATGCATCTGTGCATGCGCAATTGGCAAGTCTCACTTTGAACGCGTGAATATGAAAGAAAGGAACATTGCTGAAAAATCATAGAAAATGGCGCAGAAAAGGTGGTTAACCAAAAAATAAAGGCTTGCTCTCTCGAACGAGAACAAACGTGTTTCTCGTGTGTTCTCGTGAAAGCGTTTCGAATTTTTTTGTGAGCATCGAGTAGGAAAAGCATTATTTACAAACTATCGATTATCGATAAGCTGTTTATTTTTATTTCATTTACAAAATTAGAAACAAGACGATGATGATTGTTGAACGTATAACGAAATATTTACTTAATAACTGGAATATCGATCCTTGATTGCATCTGGAATCCGTTATTAAATTAGATAACCATATTACATAAGCAGATATTTAGATATAAACATAAAGTTTATACACATAAATATAAAAAAAAGATTGCCGAAATGTTTTCAGCACCCCCTCATATGTGATAATGATGAGATTAACCGCTTCATTATAAGGAAACATTTGAAATTCATTGACTGAACAGTTTTTTTTTCTAATCATTTCACCCCAAGCAAGGCAGAACTGCCACTGGTACGCAGGGGGTTACATAAGAGGTGAGTGATGAGGCAGAGGAACAAGTTACAGGTGTGTCAGAAATGAATAACAAAAGGATGAGTATACAGGTGTGAAGACGGCTGCATGAGATGAGAGTGGAAAGGAAGAAAAACATGACACAAGGTTTTTCAGGGAAAAGATGTGAATCAAAGAGAAAAGAGATGGCAATTGATTTTGCATTTAAATTCTTGGAGGCTGTAGCTTTCAGGGAAGCAAGTATACGGAAGGGAATTCTACCGTCGATAAGTTTAAACAAAGAAGTAGATAGAGTAGAAGTTGCGGTTACATTTGATTGGTTTCACCGTAAAAGGGTGGGACCTAGCTGCTAGTCTAGTCTAAATTTTAAAGGGTTTAATCCTGCCTAACAGTTTGTCTAAGGTAGTGTGGAAAATCTGCATCTTGAATATGTCATTATATTCCGTTGTGGTAAAATGGAAACCTAAAGGCGGATTGGCATGGCCAAATGCATATTTCAAAGGCGATGTAGAGTGTATAGCCCGGCGTTGCTCGGGTGTAATGAAAGCTTTAAAACTAATCCATGGTCCTGGAGCTCACACTCTTTGGACGTTGGCACGAAAGACTAAAAAGCAATAGTTGTTTCCAGTTAAAGCGAAACCGGAGACTGAAAGAAAAATGAATCGATGTAGGTCAAATTTTGATTTCCTGGTATCGATATCAAATAAGTTTTTTCGTCGTAAACTGAATTTTGAAGGCTAAATAAGTCCTCTGAGTAAATGGTATCATGGCTGAGACTACGAACTACAATCATACCTACTTAGAGCCAAACCCGAAACAAAAACTAAAATAAAAGTGCTGAAAAAAATACAGACATACAGGCAGATAAACAAACACACACAAAAACATGTTGCCTTCTATATATATATTATCGATTTTCTGCACTATTGTAAGAACTGCAACCTTGAAACTTCTGAATATCGTTTCTCATGTCTTTGTCTATGGGTGTATCAAATTTGATTAAAATCGGACCAATCCTTCTATAACCCGATTTTTTCGATTATAGATTTTCGATATTTATCGGGGGTACCTCGACACAAAATCTAGCTAAGAACACTCGCAGACGATTATAGTACAACCGTGTAAATTTTCAAGAAAATCACTTCAGCCATTTCGGAGTCTATACGTAACGGACACACATACACAGACACAGACACAGACAAAGTTCCATTTATAAATAAATTTAGATCTATCCTCCTATATGGCAGCAAATGCTGGACGATCGTATCAAAGATAAAAGCAAGACTCGAAGCAAGAGAAATGTGGTCCTACAGGTGGATGCTAAGAATACTATAGACCTATAACTATAACTATGTTATCAACGACAAGGTTATGGAGAGGACACATAGGAAAAGGAACTTATACTTAGTTGCAGGTTTTTGAGACACGTGATGAGGAAACAGGGCTTGGAGAATCTAATACTCACAGGAAGGGCAGAGGGAAATAGAAGGAGGGAAAAGCAGCGTAAGACCTTCTTGGTGGGTTTGATTAGGTGTTTGGCGAAGTTGGGTTTGATAGCGATACCAAGAGGAAAAATATTAAGAGCGACAAAGGATAGGAACAAGTGGAAATTCATGATTACCTACGTCATGAAAGGACACGGTGCATAAAGAAGAATAATGTGTGCTGTTATGTTCTTCGTTACTGTTGCTAAATTTATTCAAGTGGTGTGATTTCTGCTTATTCGGAAATTTGTTGGTTTTTATAAGGCACCATGTGCATTGTGGTACAGTGGATATCGACTCGTAACGACAAATTGGAGAGCCCAGTTCGAGTTCCAGTTGAATTCCTTGCATTCACTTACGCACAAATACCCTTGGGAAAGGTATTAATCACTCTCTTTTCTCTAGTTATGGAATAAATAACAGGACAGATTGGGTTCTATAGCCTTGGATGGCAACCAGTCTACCGCAGTATGCAATGGCAACCTACTGCGGGATAGTTTTCTGTCCAGTCAGTCATGTCTCTTTCGAGACATGATCGCCCAAAGCGTGTAACTGACTGACAGTCTATGAGATCAAATAAAGGATTCTCTTCTTTAAGACCCACACGGTTAATTCACTTAAAGCCATTTTTAGGCATTGATATGAAAAAGGGATTGCATACTGATTATAGTTTAGACATTTGTGAACGTGTTGGACGCCATACATGAGTATCAATATCTGACGAGGTTATTTGAAACGTGACTTGAAACAATATCAAAGTGTATTAAAGCGGTGGTACATGAGTTCAATCCCTGATTTGGCTGTTTGTATTTAGCGCCAGAAAAAAAGACGGGAAGCAATAAATTGGTATTATTAAAAATAAAACCATATACAGCATATCACTAGACGTGGACACGTGAATAATAACAGTCTCCTACTGAAGATTAAATAAAGGGTTCAGTTCGGAACAATCACAAGAACAGCACTGCACTGGACTCCGCATAGCAAAAGAAAGAGTGGAAGACCAAGAACGACAAAGAGGAGTACAGTGGAGAATGAGATGAAAGCCATGCAGTACTTTTGGGGTTCATTGACTAGTCTGGCCCAAGATAGGCAAAGGTGGAGAAGCTTTGTTGCTGCCCTACACACCATTGGGTGTAACGGATGAGGAATGAATGAATCAGTTCGGAATTCCCTGTGGGTTATCCGGATTGATATATACCTGTTGAATGCTGGAGGCCACAATTACCGAAACGTTGCAAAAAACATCAATAACGATAAGGCCAATAATCCGCGTGTAAATAGTGTAGGTAATGATAACTTATCTGAGAAATTAAGAGAGAAATGACTCGAGTTCATAAGTTAATATTTTAATTCTGCATCAACGTGCGGTTTAGTGGAAAACTATTACGAGTGAAGCCTTATCTTCTTTCTTATATGTTTTATAATTGCTTCATACACTAAGGGTATTTGACTCAGAGATTCGAAGACGAATTGGCATGCCCAAGAATACATTTGAGAAGCTGAGTATTGAGAAACTGGAAAATTTTGCTGGAAATATAGAAGAGAGTACTGGATTGTTATGTGATGTCTGTTCTCTCAATATGGCAATGAATGCTGGACAATCTCATCAAAGATGGAGGAATGACTTGAAGCAACTAAAATGTGGTTCTACAGAAGCATGCTGGATATAAAGTGGGGGGGTCAATTCCATATTACAATCAATATATAAACTGACCCCTCACTTTGTGATCAAAGCAATTTTTATACATTTATATTCCTAAGATCCAAAAGCTCAAAGATGTATTCCAGAAGCTGAGTAGAGTATTAAGAGACAGGAAAATTTCGCTAGAAACAAAGAAAAGAGTACTGGATTGTTATGGGGTGTCTGTTTTTCAATATGGCAATGAATGCTGCACAATCTTCTCAAAGCTGAAGGAGAGACTTGAAACAACCGAAATTTGGTTCTACAAAAGGATGTTGAGGATACCATAAAATGAACATGTGAGCAATGATAAGGTTTTGGAAAGGATGGAAACACAAAGGAAACTAATACTTAACGTCATTTAAATACTGTTGAAGTTTTTGCGACTTGTGATGAGGAAGGAGAGCTTAGAGAATCTGATGCTCACAGGTCAGATATAGGAAAAGAAAGACAAGAGAAAGCAACGCCTAATATACATGGTGTAACAGGAAACAGCTTGCTAATAGACACAAGGAAGATGTGGAAGGCCATGATCGTCTAAAGAGAAACGCCACGTAGAAGATGAATGAATTGTTGCATTTACTCTAAAATCATTTTAGTTATGACTTGACGATATGTTCGTTTTTACTTTATTCAATATTTTGTCCTTCTAGACTTTTGTCTTTTAAACTCTTTGTCCTTTAATCAGTTGGACTCTTTTTTCTGTTCGGCACTTTGTCTATTCAATAATTGGTTCGTTCGATATTTAGTCCGTTCGACAATGTTTCTCTTCAAAATTGTGTCTATTTGTCATTTGGTTTTTCGACACTTTGACATTCGACACTTTGTTATTTCGTCGTTTTGTCTTTTGACACTTTGACCTTCGACACTTTGTTAGTTCGTCATTTTGTCTTTTGACACTTTGTCTTTCGATACTCCTATTAACTACTTTTGAAATCATTCGGTGTTTGGGTCTTCAACAGATATATACGACTTTGCGCACTGATTTACTTTCTCTATCAGATTAAGGCATTCATTGAAATTAGAGCATGGGTGATAATTTTCTTTATTGATGGTATCTTTTGTCAACATAGCAGGTATATAGCTTTCTATTTATTTTCAATATATACATGCAGATTAGTGTCTTCAATTTTGCTATTACGACGTTCCAGCAGTTATGCTCTCTGGTTTTCATCATTTGTCTCTCACGTTTTGTTTTAATCATAACCTTCACCTGATGAGATGCTGGGTATAACCCTAAAACACGACAGCTCTTGTGTAGTGAAAAACAGTTTTTGTTATAAACTCCTAAAATAAAAATATAACCACAAATATTGTCATACTACATATCGAGCACTGTTAAAAAAGTAAATACTACGAGATTTGAAGAGCTATTCTATTTTTTCCAACTGCTACTAATATATATATATATAGGGTCCCAAAACCCTTCTCTCTATAAACTGCGCGAATGTTTGTGGGAACTCGCTATCATTTGTCTCTGGTTCTTTGTTTTTCATTCATAGTTATTTTCCTACACTTATGTTTGTTTCCATCACTTATTTCATGGTTTATTTTATTCTAAGGTTGAATCTCCTGATGAGGTTTGAAAAGCGGGAGCGAAACCGGTCGCTTCGTTTTTAGAATATCTATTAATATTAAGCTAGACGCTTTTATCCCATTCAGCAATGAATTCGAGCACTCTGGCTATTGGCATATGATCCATCATACGCTAAATGTATGCCTCCTTCTACTGAGCGCCCATAGCTCAGCCGTATAATCGCCGATTCGATCGGGTTTCAATCCTGGGTTAAAAGCAATCGGATGTCTAATCGTACTGATGAGCTGTGATACAACGAAACAGATCTGTCTGCGGATGACTATATATATATATATATATATGTGTGTGTGTGTACACATATATATGTGTGTATGCGCATGTATGTGTATATACGCATATAAGTGTGTATGAAATTGAATGTATGTGTGTGTATGTATGTATATATGTATTGAATGTATGTGTGTATATATGTATATATGTATTCGTAATCAAAGAATTGTGTGTGTGTATGTGTATGTATGTATGTGTGTACTTCTATATGTATGTATAATTGTAAATGGATTTTTTTTTGTTTTTTTTACCTAGCGGTGTCTTTATTTAGTTTAAATCAAATGACCTATTTTTTTAAAAAAAAAATATTTTAAATCCTATATCTTTTTATTCCCTTTAAAAATAATTATGCCTTTTTAAGTAAAGGCCTTTTTCTAATACTTCAACGTTTTTGGGAAGTTAGGTTTTTGAATATGTCCAGCGTCTGTAATATATAAAGATTTTTTCTTTCTTTTCTTTTCTTTATCCCTCCCTTCCTTCCTTTATCTCTCTTATCTCCCAACTTTTTTCCGTGTTGCTTAACCTTACATCAATTCAACACGGCCGTCCGTTAATTTTTAAGTTACAATTCTCTTTCCTTTTTTTTGCGAACCCAGACGATGTCAATTTTTTCTTTTCTTGTTTATTTGTTTTTATTTTGTTTTATCTTTTTCTTTTTTCTTTTTCTTTTTTAATTTCTTTTCAAATCTATTTAAAAAGGAAAATTAGACTGATTTTTCTCCAGTTTCTGAAAGGATTTTTCTGTTACTGAGGTGATGTGCTATGCCCCGTGGGGATTTTCATATCGAAATGATCATCCTACATCAATGAATTAATCCTTTTTAATTTATATTTGCTCTGTAATATTTTATTACATGGAGCTCTCTTCCTGTATCATTTTTTAATATTAAAATAAAATTTTTAATATTAATTAGGATCGGGTTTTTGGAATTTACCTTCCTGCTTTTTCCACTTGGATTAAAGTATCTGAATTAAAATATATATATATATATATATATATATATATATATATATATTACTGAAATATTTCCTACCTTTACCACTTCTCAACACCAATTCAATTTTTGGGTGAATCCTGTCTTGGTTGAACTCAAAACTTTTCAACATTCTTTTTATGAAGACCGGAAGTCACTACATACAAAAAGTTTTAAAAGCAACAGCAATATAAATACTGTAAATAATTTTCTGAACTTCTCATATAAATAATTAAATTGAAAACTTAAAATTTTTCATTCCCCACCCCCAAAGTAAATTTTGTAGACAAAACGAAATGTTGTTTTCCAGTTTACCTTGTCGTGTACCACTGACTTTACCCCTTTTCCACTCGTCCATTGCTAAGCTTTCCTTAAAATCCCTCTTAACAAAATAAATCTTTAGGAAGGCAGGGAAGATTATTGATTCAATGTAATAGTTTACATATTTGTGTGGCAATATATGTAAATACTGAATATCAATTTGCCAGAAACCTGAATTAAGGGTCACATTAAGGTTATAATTTGGCTATTATATGTATAATATAAACCCATTAGTAATCACTTGAGGGTATTAATTAATGCATAAAATCTACTATTAAGCACATGCATTACAAATTTGACTATAGATAAATACTTTATCAGATTACAAACTTGGTCAGCAATTAATGCAGTGATTACTGGCAGTATGAGATTATTATATGTTGGTTGGTTGTTTTGTTTTTATGGCAAATCAACCTCGGCGGGTCATTTATTGCCAACTAAACTTTATTTATTTATTGCTGGTAATCCCTTTTTCTTTCAACAATTTATTGTTGCTTTTATATAAGTTTTGTGTCTAGTAATACATTTCTCTTTTTCGAGTATCAAGATTCATTGGGGTTTGTTTTTTAAGAGCAGGGTCCCCAAGTCCTACCCTTGTTAATTAACCCATAACTGGAGGGAAGGGACAGATTAATACCATTCCCAAGGGTACCAGTGCTTAAGTGGATGCAGTGTATTCAACTGGAATTCGAACTCGGCTCACCGATTTCTCTTTCAGAGCCGATATCCACTACACCACAACGCACATCAATCACTATACGCTTACAGCACCTGATATTCCCAAGCGGTCACAATTTAAGTACTGACCAGGCTCAACATTGCTTAACTTCGGTGATCGAGCGAGAACCGGTGTATTCAACGTGATAGGGCGTAAGCCTTTATTATATGTAAAATATAAAATAAATTGTTCAAGATTTTACGATATAAATACATTGAAAATCATGAAGAAAGTAGTTTTCAGTGCAACCATTCCTGGGAGAATTAAGCTATACGTACAATGCCTGTAGATTTTACTACATAAATACCTTGAATTGGTTCAATAAGTGGAAAGATGGCTGCTCGCAAAATTTCATATACTTATCACGTGAATGAAATCGTTAAACATTTCCCCGGGTCTCAAATTTTGATTCTAGAACCGAAGTAAAAAAAACAAAAAAAAAATCTGTAGATTATCCAAGTAAGATCTTCCGTGAAAAAAAAACTGGCGCAACACAATCTTAACCATCATCACTTTTTAACCTTGTTCCAGACGAAGTTAAGCTCTGCATTTAGACAGTCTTTTTGTATTCTTGAATCGATTCAATAACTTCCCTTAATTTCCCTCCAGCTAAACGTCTTCTGTATTACAACGAATTTATTTTGATATTCTGCATTTTTCCCCAAGTCTTGTACGCTTCGATTAGATTCCGAATATAACAGAAACCATTTCCTTTTTGACAAAAATTACTTACATCTTTTCGTAGCAAATAAGACATCAGTGAACACTCAATTTAGAAACGAAATGATTTCTTCCTATTAAATACTTTTAAATATTTCTCGGTATTAGAACAACAAAAACTTTTTATCCAATAAAACGTTATGTTCGTAAGAACTCAAAAATAAAAGTGAGATTAATTTTTGAACTTCAACAATGAGTCACTTCTGCAAAATATGGGACTATTATTCTTACCATGAGTGGGACCGTGCCGTCAAAAATGACTGCAAAATATTTATGTCGATACGCCGTGTAAAATGATGGTAATATATATATTCATGTACGTACTATTGATTATCTTACATTAAGACATAAGGAAAAAATAAACCAACACTCCACCCCGAGCGGGAAAGAAGGGATATATATATATATATATACATATTGTAATGGTTGTTACAATGGCTTATAACTTATTAGTATCACTACACAGAAATTTTTGCGTTTCGAAGCTGCAACTTATCACCCGATGAGAAAGGCACATAGCAGCTTCGAAACGCGAAAATTTTGTGCAGTGATGCTATGAATTTATAAACCATTGTAACAACCATTACAATATAATGCTCTACGTTGTATCAAACACTCTTTATAAAAGTAAATGCATGAACAGTAGGTAAACAAACCTACGAGTTCTATAACTTTGTTAATATTTGCTACTCGACGACATAATCATTGCTGAATATATGCTAAAGTAGCTGCAGTTTTTCAAAGTCTACCACTCTTCCAGGGGTGCTCAATCAGGGTGTGAGAGCGTAGTTATCCGCAGACAGATCTGTTTCGCTGTATCACAGCTCATCAGTACCGTTAGATTCCTTTTATAAACAGAGCCGACGCTGCCTAGCTATTGTTTCTCTCTCCATGAGCGCGACATGAGGGATATATATAATTCGGTCGGGTTTCAATCCTGGGTTAAAAAGCAATCGGAGTCTAACGGTATTGATGAGCTGTGATACAGCGAAACAGATCTGTCTGCGGATAACTACGCTCTCACACCCTGATTGAGCACCCCTGGAAGAGTGGTAGACTTTGAAAAACTGCAGCTACTTTAGTATATATTCAGCAATGAATTAGAACACTCAGCTATTGAGCGTTTATGATGATAATATACACGCTAAACAGTCTGCCTTCTTCTACCGAGGGCCCGTAGCTCAGAGCTAGAATCGCCGACTGACGCCAATTCAGTCGGGTTTCAATCCTGGGTTAAAAAACAATCGGAGTGTAACCGTACTTATGAGCTGTGATACAGCGAAACAGATCTACCTGCGGATGACTATATATATATATATATATATATATGTGTGTGTGTGTGTGTGTGTGTGTGTGTGTGTGTGTGTGTGTGTGTGTGTGTGTAACACATCACTCAGTAAGTTCCAGGCCTGGCGTAAAAATGAAGGCACTAATAAAAAATCTTTATGATTTTTATGAAGTACTAACCTTCAAAATTTGGTCGAATCGGATTATTAGTATATAAATTACATTTATTTCCGTAAAGCTACTGTTGCAAATTTTCAAATCAGTGGAAGAATATTCATGTCGTGTGTTAATACATTGCTTTCTACTGACAAAAATACTGTTCAAGCAAAGTAATGGCTTGATAAGTGTTATTCGATGTTGTCTGCTGATTTTAAACGAGATAGTGCAGACAACTAATGCTGAACATTCAGGTACGCCCAAATCGGCAGTTGTCTCAAAAAAACACACAAAAATCCACAAACTCGCTTTGGCCGATTGTAAATTGAAGATGCGTGGGATAGCAGAGGAGGTGAACATAGAAGGCAGTGTATTCACCATTTTGCATGGATATTTGTCAATGAGAAATCTGTGTTTAAAGTAGGTGCCGCGTTGGTTCATAGTCGATCGAAAACAACAATGCGTCGACGTTTCAGAGCGTCATTTGCAACTGTTTCAATACAACAAGGAGTGTTTGCTTAAATATGTGACAATGGATGAAACATGGACCCATCACTTCACTTCGAAGCGAAATCGGCAGTCAGCTAAGTTGACAGTAGCAGGTAAAAGCCGTCCAAAGCGACCAAAGACGCAACTTCAGCAGGCAAGATTTTATTCTCCGTATTTTAGGATGCTCAAAGTATATTGTTCATCGAGTATCTTGAGAAAGGAAGAACCATTAATAACGAATATTATATAGCATTATTGGTGCGTTTGAAGGAAGAAATCGACAAAACAGTGATCTTTTACTTAGACAACGCACCGTCTTAAAAGTTGATCACAACGATGGCAAAACTATCTGAATTGCACTTCGAATTGTTTCCGCATCTGCCCTATTTCCCAGATCTGCCCCGATCAGCGACTACTGGACTTTTTGCAGACTTCAAAGGTCTATATTGATGATTAAAGTTGAATTTTTCCTCTAAAGTTAATGTTTTGTCTTTTAATCTTAGGATATTTAAATTTTTAAACTTTATGAATTACGTGTCTTTGATTTATCATACCTACATTTTGATATTTTTTTTATTTTTTCATTTTAAATTTTAAATTTTAATTTTAATTCAAAATTATAATTTTATTTTTTTCGACATGTAATCTTAGAATATTAACATTTTTATTCTTGTGTTTAAAAAAGCAGTCAGTCAGTTAAGTGCCATACGTGATACACGCTTGGGCGATCATGTCTCGAAAGAGACATGACTGACTGGGTAGAAGATTATCCCGCAGTAGGTTTCTTTCTTCGGTAGACTGGTTGCCGACCAAGGCTATAGAACACTATCTGTCCTGCTATTTAACCCATAACTGGAAGGAAGAGACGGATTAATACCTTTCCCAAGGGTATTTGCGCGTGGATTCAACTGGAATTCGAACTCGGTTCCCCGGTTTCTCGTTCCGAGCCGATATCCACTGTACCACAACGCACAAAGCAGTAATCTAACTTAATAAGATTTAACTTCCAGGAACATTGAATGAACTTAAATTCAAATCAATTCAACTGTAAAAATGCGCCTGATGATTACTTAAGGCTCTGAGTTGCGCCATCGACGTAGGACAATATGTATATAATAGTTCTGTTCATACTACATTAAGCACTATTTTATTAACACCTAAATAATAATACTATACATGTGTGCACTCTCATACGTATATTTATTAATTCACGTAATTACACACACACACACACACACACACGAATATATGTATATATGTGTTTTATTTCAACACAAAATAAAATCGTCGGTGATGGTGGATGTTATTGTGTTACCGTCTTAATAAACTCTCTGAAGATGACTCATGTGAGCCGAAAGCTTAGAACCAAATTAATAAAGAATTATCCAAATGTTGAAGTTTTGACTTTATTTAAAGCCAAAATACGACGTTTAGAACGGCTCATGATTAAGCATAATAAGCATTCATTGTATCTTATATTTAACATTATATGTTTAGAATATATATATATATATATAGTCATCCGCAGACAGATCTTTTTCGCTGTATCACAGCTCATCAGTACGGTTAGACATCCGATTGCATTTACCCAGAATTGAAACCTGACCGAATTGGCGTCAGTCGGCGATTCTACCTCTGCGCTCGGTAGAAGGAGGTAGACTTTTTAGCGTATGATGTATCATACGCCAGTAGTCAGAGTGCTCTAATTCATTACTGCATGAGCGATATTCGCACAAGCATACAAATAAATCCACTACTATTATGGTAGAGAGGATTGTTCGTTTTATCATGAATTTTTAACCGATGTCTTTTTCAGATTTGCTCATTGTCTGAAAAATTTCATAATCACTTGAACACGTATTATATGGCTTCGAGTCATCAATTTGCAACCCGACAAAATTATTTCTAGCTTTCTTTGTGTTGTTAAAAATTCTAAAATGACTATTATTCAGTGTTTGAAGTATTCTAATTATTTACACTATTTTCATTGTTTGGACTGTTTTTCTGATCTTTGTTGCGACATTGATGACGTTTCAGCTGTTGTATGCTCGGGCCTTCTTCAGATTATTAAAATTTTGAACTGAACCCGTAATTTTGTTCACCGAGGTAGATTGTTCCAGTTCCACAAGTCATACCTCTTCTAGATGTCTTATTGGACTGTTCTCTCTGCAACTCTCACAACTTAACCTCTCCCTTCTTTCTAATTATCGTTGTTCGGTCTTATCTGTGTTTGTCTTGTTCGTACTTAATATCCATTAGAATGGATATTGTGGTGTAGATCTTTCCAAACACATCATCTGGTATCATGCTGCCACCTTGGTGATACAACGTGTATGATGTAAATTGACTCTTAATAATCGTCTGAAAGAGTGTGTTATTATGATGTGAATTCCAATGTTGTATAGCCAACTATTAAATAACTAAGCGATCCTAATATCTATACTTAAGGTCATCTGGCTTAATGCAAAGCTTCGGAAGCTAATTTAGAGATATATTTTGGTCATGGAGTTTCTCTTGCTTATACTATCCAGACATATTTGTCGTTGGTCTCTGCCATTACCAAGAAAACTGAACAAATCAGAATCATTAGAAAATCTATCAGTGTGTGTACGTACTTGTGTATGAGATAGAACGACTACATCAAATTCATGACAACTGGTCTGACAAGCTTTATTTTCTGGAGCTTCGTCCACATGAATTCATGCGTGCTTCTAGATTGGCAGCTAGGTCCCACCCTTTCAATGCGTCGAAGACAAAACTGCTGTCTGTCAATCATCAGAGGCAACCCCTCTTGCCTTCCATAAGCATGGACCAAGCGAGTCTCTCTTACATCATTATACTGCGCCTCCTCCGCCTTAACCTATCTTCCGATCTCAAGTGAAACCATTACATTGAGTCAATAGCTCAATCCACTGCTTGGAAGGTTGAATCGTTGAATCAGGATGTTTTTCCGCCTCACTCCATCTTGCACATATACAAATCAACGATCCATGCATAGAATACAGCTGTCATATATAGTCAGGCGCCGCCCCAGTTCATCTCAGTGTTCTCGACAGGCTCCAAAGGAGAATCTTTAATGTGATAGGTACCGACTTGGCGGCACGACTCCAGCAACTTTCTGACCGACGGAAGAGGGTTTCTCTCTGTCTCTTCTATAAATATTTTCATGGCTTCTCCTCTGACGAACTTGAGTTTATTCGTTCAACGAAACTGGCAACTAGTTCCCACCTATTCACAGTTAGATCAACCAAATGCAGACGACAATTCTACTATATCAGCGTCTTTTCTCGTACTTCTCGCCTGTGAAACTCCCTTCCATATTCTTGCTTTCTTGATGATTACAACCTTCAGGAATTTAAATGCAATGTTAATACCCATCTCTTAACCACTTGACTCCAGTTCTTTCTACATCACCCTGTATATCTTTTCCTTTCTCTCTACCTTTGCAACTGTCATCACTCCTGTATTCCCATCCTTCTCTTGCTCCCTTCTCTGACAGGCACTGTAACTGGTTTGTCTTTCTCTTTACTCTCCTTTTATATAATCTTTCACTCTTATGTAGCCCCCTCCTCATCAGTGGCGTTACCGCCTTGCATGGGGTGAAACGATTAAAAAATATTTAAATGTAATCACCACTTATACTAAAAACTGTTTCTTTTGTTGCATTTCCCACCTGTGAAACTCCATTCAGTTTACTTGCTTTCCTGACAACTACAATCTCCAAAAATTTAAATGCAGCATCAATCGTCATTTTCTATTTTCTTGAATCCTGTTCATTTTTTATCCTTTCTTCCATGCCCACTGTACCCAGTCTTTTCTCTCATTGTAATCCCCTACGCACTAGTTGTGGTCACACCTTGCTTGAAAGGATTAAACAAAAATGTTTAATGTAATTTAAATGTAATGCCAATTGCCACCTTCTATCTTCTTGAATCCTGTTTATCTTTTATCCTTTCTTCCATACACCCTGTACCCATTCTTTTCTCTCACTTTATTCCTCTGAGCACTACTGGCGATCCTGCATGAACCAAGCAAGTCTCCCTGAAAGCAATATACTGCGCCCCCTCGGCCTTACCCTATTTTTCGACCTCAAGTGGAATCATTACATTCAGTCAATAGCTAAATCCACTTCCTCGGAAAGTTGGGTCACTGTGTCAGGCCAGGAATTTTTTTTCCGCCTGAATCTATCTTACATATATACAAATCAACCATCCGTCCGTATATGGAATACTGCTGTCATATCTGGTCAGGCGCCCCTGCTGTTCGCCTCAGTGTTCTCGACAGGCTCCAAAGGAGAATCTGTAATGAGATTGATCTCGACCTGGCAGGACGACTCCAACCACTTTTTCATCGGCAGCACATGCCTTCCCTCTGTCCTTTCTATAAATATTTTCATGGCTTCTGCTCTGATAAACTTAGGTCACTGATGACCCCTCTACAAGAATTTACACGTGCAACCAGACTGGCAACAAGGTCTCACCCTTTTACAGCTAAATCAACCAAATGCAGGCGAAAATTCTACACCTCAGCTTCTTTTCTCGCGCATCCCGTCTGTGGAACTCTCTTCCATATACTTGCTTTCCTGAAGGCTATAACCTCAAAATGTTCAATGCAAAGTCAATTCCCATCTCTTATCCACTTGACTCCAGTCCTTTCTTCATCAACCTGTGTATCTTGTTCTTTTCCTTTCTCTTTACCTCATATTAAGTTGCATATACATCTTCAGACTTTGTTAATTTCTACAAGGTGATGAAATCGTCGTTAGTATTTTGACATTTCTGGTTATTATGTATGGAAGTTTTACAAACAAACATTAAATAGGTAATTATCTTTATCGAATGTCGATTGGCTGGCAATTATCCACTTCTTGTCCAAAACAGATTATTTAATTTAAAGACAGGTTTTGGAATTAATTCCCAGAATTTGTTAACGTGGACAACTGAAGGCGTTCGTATTTTAGAACAAATTAAAACTGTACAGGTTCTACATTGAAAGCAGATGAGTTTTCCTTAATTTGAACAGAGAAAAGAAAGAAGAAAAAATTGTTCAGAAAATTTTTAAAATTCTGATATGATGATTGATGACAAAATTTTGCCAATAAATCAAAACAAGACAATCATTTATAGATTTACCTTAGAATCGATTTTTTTAAAATTGTATCACTCCGAGCAAGGCGGTAAAGTCACTCATGTGCAGGGGGCTATATAAGAGTGAAACAATTAGATAGGAGAAGAGTAAAGAGAAAGACGAACCAGTTAATGATGGGAATACAGGTGTGATGACAGTTAAAAAGGTGGAGAGAAAGGAAAGGATAAACAGGGTGATTTAAAAAGAACTAGAGTCAAGTAGTTAAGAGATGGGGATTGACATTACATTTAAATTCATTGAGGTTGTAACCATCAGGAAGTCAAAAATATGGAAGCGAGATTCACAGGCGGAAAGTGCGAGAAAAGAAGCTGTAGAAGTAGAATTGTCGTCTGCATTTGGTTGATCTAACTGTGAATGGGTGGGACCCAGTTGCCAGTCTGGTTGAACGAGTAAACACCTGTTGCAGGGGCAGCAGTGACTTAAGTTCGTCGGAGCAGAAGCCATGAAAATATTTATAGAACAGACAGAGGGAAGCCACATCCCATCGGTGAGAAACCGGCTGGAGTACCTATCACATTACTGATTCTCCTTTGGAGCTTATCAAGAACACTGAGATGAACAGCAGGGGCGCCTGACCATATATGACAGCAGTACTCCATGCACGGACGAATGGTCGATTTGTATATATGCAGGATGGATTCAGGCTGGAAAAACTTCCTGTCCCGACACAGGGATCCAACCTTCCTAGCAATGGATTTAGCTACTGACTCGATGTATGGATTTTTAATAGTTCCACTGTTGCAGGGGAACCAGTGACTTAAGTTCGTTGGAACAGAAGACATGAAAGTATTTATAGAACAGACAGAGGGAAGCCACATCCACTCGATGGGAAAGTGGCTGGAGTCGAGCCTCCAAGTCGGTACCTATCACATTACTGATTCTCCTTTGGAGCTTGCCAAGAGACTATCTTCGAACTTAACGCAAAACTTAGCGCAAAATCTTTTGCCATCATCATCAGTGCCGTTTTTCACGTGAAAGCAGCCTGCTGTTTATTGGGACTTCTCTTCTCCAGCAAGTTTGGAAATAACTCCAGTCAGTTTTTACCAGAACTTCCCGTATTTAGCTAACTCAAAAATGTGCAGCCAATTTTCCAAGCTCTTCATAGATTTTTTTTTTACAGAGAATGATGAAATACTCTTTTGCTTATTTAAAATCTTAAATAGCTTTTATTCTTAACACAAAAATATATTTGTTAACGAGAAACTATTTCTAGACAATTTGTCGTTTATGATTTAAGAACGTTGTATACTCCCATTGAGACAAGTAATGTCGCGTTTACTTTTCCACAAGACGTTATTGAGTATAATATCTATAATTCATATTTGCGTTTCATCTGTGAATTCCCATCATTAAAGACTGAAGTGCAATTCATCATATGTATTATGAATAATAAACTATATTTATTTCTAGTAAAATGAATAGTCTTATTGAGAAAGAGATGCGGAAGAAGACGGTTGAAAGACAAATAAATAGAACAAAGCAGAAGGCGAAAATAATTTTAACAAAATATATGTACCAAAAAAAAAAAATTAAATAAAAGAATGTCTGTTGCCAAAGGAAATAAAGTTAATTTGAAAATAAAATAAAATAATAAACAAAAGAAATAAAAATAATTTTAATTTTAATAAAATTTAATTTAGTTCAAAATAAAATCTTTATAAAAATATTTAAACAAAAGAAATGAATAAGATAAAATATTTAAATTCTTTAAATTAAAAATAAATTATCAGTTGAAATTGTTTAAAGAATATAATATTTACATGTTTTTATTGCTTAGATTTGAAAGCAACAATTTTATTTAATATTTAATCTGTGGTTTTGACACATAGCAAATGAGTTTAATTACTAACCTCCAGTAATTTTGCAATAACTTTTATCAGACATTTCAAAAGCTCCCCGTCCTTTGCTAACTTACAAATTTGCTGCTGATCTTCAATGTTTTCTACAGTGTTTGGAGTATTTTTATTGCTAGTTATTTTAATTTCGTTGTTCAATGTGTATACTATGGTTGTTCGTCTAATATCTATGGATGTTATTCTTTTATTTGCTATTGAGGGCAAACTCGATTTTATAGTATTTGCTATCTCCAAAGCTATTAACTTGTGTTAATTCTGATATTAATATAAAGTCCTTCTTCGATTTTGGTTTCCCGGATATAATAGAGAACATTTTTATAACTATCAAAGTCCCGAGGCCTTAATTTTTTTCTTTTCGTTTTACTTAAGTCATTTAACATTAAATGTCCCGAAAGTGAAATCGTTATACACGATTAGGTCGTTTACAAAGGTTTAAATAAGAAGTGGCCATCTTTTAATGGTAGACAACCTGTGAAGTCAATGCTTTCCTGATCTAAACTGATTTATAAATGGAAATTTGTCTGTGTGTGTGTGTGTGTCTGTGTGTGTGTGCGTCCGTTACCTATAGACTCCGAAACGGCTGAACCGATTTTCTTGAAAATTTACACAGTTGTACTATAAGCGTCTGCAAGTGTTCTTAGCTAGCTTTTGTGTCGAGGTACCCCCCGATAAATATCGATAACCGAAAAAATCGGCTTATAGAAGGAGTGGTTCGATTTTAATCAAATTTGATACACTCATAGACAAAGACATAAGAAACGATATTCAGAGGTTTCAAGGTTGCAGTTCTTACAATAGTGCAGAAAATTTGATATCGATAGCGTAAATCAAAATTTGTTTTACATCCATTCATTTTTCTTTCAGTCTACGGTTTCGCTTTGACTGGAAACAACTATTACTTTTTAGTCTTTCGTGCCAACGTCTAAAGAGTCTGAGCTCCAGAACCATGGATTAGTTTTAAAGCTTTCATTACACCCGAGCAACGCCAAGTTATACTGCTAGTAAATATTAAATTTAAATTGCTACAGATGCCAAATTTTTTTTGTTGAGTAACTGATTTTCAATTCAAATCTTTTATGACGGTCTCAATGTATGGTCAACTAGATTAATTAGTTGATCTCAATAAACGAAGATCAAGAAAGGATGCTTTACGTTCAACAAAAATACTATTTGATGCCAGGATTAAACTAAAAATAACATCACAATTTATTAAAATAATTTTATAACTGCTGGCGACAAACGTTGCTATTTGTTTTGTTTTTGAGTGCGTGTATGGTTTTTACGTGATGCCTTCATGGAAAACTTTCTTTGATGGACTAAAAAAAAGAACGAAATTAAAGAGAGTACAATCCTCTAGGATGTGCGTTGTGGTTCAGTCAATATCGACTCAGAACGAGAAATTGGGGAGTCGAGTTCGAATTCAAGTTGAATTCATGGCATTCACTTACGCACAGATACCCTTGTGTAAGGTATTAATCCGTCTCTTCCCTCCAGTTATGGGTTAAATAACAGGACAGATTGGGTTCTATAGCCTTGGCTACCGCAGAAAGCAATGGCAACTTGCTGCAGGGTAATCCTTTGCCCAGTGAGCCATGTCTCTTTCGAGATATGATCACACAAAGCGTGTATCACGTATGACACTAAACTGACTGAGAATCATCGAAAGAGATTTGCCATCAAAGAAAAATAACCTAGCCAGATCAAACTATATTTAGGGCGTGTGTAGATCGCAAGTGCTAGGAAGCGGCTTAACAGTAGAACGAAATGGTTTTGAACCAGGCATATATTACCGGCTGAGAAAGTTAGTGCTCACTTCATATTGATGTTGCTGAGAAAGGGTTATGGTGAAACGCACCTATTCCTGAGATAATGGACTCTCCTTCCTATATTAATAAGAGTTAACAGGAAGTTAACTCGAGAAGTTCTTGGAAATCCCCCCACCCAAATTGGCCTTGTCCCACAATTGTATTCTCGATACAATAAATATTGAGAAGTTCATTGGAGAAATTCTATTGGAGTTCAGTAGAACTATTAGTTAGTTCCAGTTTGGACATAGTTGGACTAGGGCAGTTGATATTAGTCGGCAGTTAACCGAATACTAAGTAGAAAGCGTGCTAAGAGCCACCAGGGATAGGGAGATGCGGAAAGGCACATATAAAAAGAATATATATGCCAACTGTTTATAAGAAATTATAATGTGGATTTAAAATGGGGGATCACTTCTATATTATAATCAATATGTAAACTGATCCCTCATTTTCTGGACATGCTAGTTTCCATACATTTAGATTTTAGATTTATGGGCTTGAGCTAGTGGATGGCAGAGCGGGGTTTGGGTGGTGTAACAAGAGAAGGTGTACTAAGAGCTACCAGGGATAGGGAGACGTGGATGCCATGATCGCCTACGTCCTGAAAGGACATGGCACATAAAAGAAGAAGAAGAAGAACTTTGTTGATGATAACTCTAGGCGATGAACAACTCTGATTAGAAAAGCCGGAAAGGGGTCGTTAATCCGAGTGGTTTCATCGCTTCAGTCAGATTAATGATTGTAGAATATAACATAGTATAACCTGTCTCATGTTAGTTCCAACTTGGTAAGTAAGTCACATTTTCAGAAATGACATGTAGACATATTATTTTTTAATAGTTTAAGTTTTAAAATAAACCAGAATGAACAAAAGAAGGACGCGTTCTTTATTATTTTTCTTTGAATAGAGTTCAATCCCCTTACCAAGATAAGCTTCATCATTTGTTCACTTTCTATCGCAGGATGACAGACACGTCAATTTCGAAACTTGTTCCAAGTGAGGACAAAATCAAATTAATTTTGGATTAATTTTCTAGAGATATGTTCAGAAATTCTGCTATTTTTCCATAGGGTTGATTGTTTTTATGGTTTATCAATCTTTTGTAGGTTATTTAATACTGAAAACTTTTTCTTTGCTTCAGAATATTGCTTTAACCTTTTCTTTTAAATAACACTACTTGTAAATAAAGATGGCAGCGTATTAGATAAGCAAAAATAGGAAATAAGAAATCTAAATTCACAGTTTGATCAGGACTTTAATCGAAAACTAATCACGTCACTGTCATCAAAGTTTTCCGAATGTTTTTAATATTGTCTAAATAAAAGGCTCTAGAGCCAGTCATGTTAAGGTGTTACTGAGTAAGGCATGCTTATATATTTAAATGTAGGAAATTATAAGTGTTAATGATATGGAGATCGAAGATCTGTAACAATTCAATTGACACTTAACTTGAAAAGATCAAGATCGTTGCGGTCGAGAAAGCATCAACGCAGGAGTCTGTTCCATAATGAAACGGTTTTCATAAAATAGCCGTCTGAGCTGAATTTTATCCTAAAAATTGAAATATACTGTAGAGGTGGATCGACTTCGCAGACGCATTATGTCGGGTTTCAGCTAAAATGGTGGAACTAATTGGAAATTATGGTGAAGGAAACAACACTTATTTATTTCTAAGTGCATTTTTCTATCATTTTATTCTGTTTTGAGGTCAGGTTTTTGCAAAGTCTCAGATGAAATAATCGGTCCAAGAGTTATCTGGAATGCCTAAAGAAATACTTCATTAGATTCTCTGCAATTTTTTTTTAATCATATCACCCCGAGCAAGGCGGTAACGCCACTGATGTGCAGGGGGCTACGTCATAGTGAAAAGATTGGAAAAGAGAAAGCCGGAAACACCATCCTAAACAGGGAGCAAGGGATGAGCCTCTTAACCTGTTCAATAGACGTGGGTGGAGGGTGAACCGGGCGATAGATAGATCTATCTACTTTAATGGTATAATATCATCATACATCACACAGATTTCGATATCGTTATAATTGATAGCTTTTAAAAGAAAGTTGCAAACTTAATGAATAAAATGTTCTGCTCGGTATCTCAAAATGTTTGCAACAATTTCAACCTGTGATTGATTGTACTAACTTCTCGATTGGCAACGTTATATTTTAATGTACAAGTAAAGGACGTGCATACACTATCAGGTCGTCCTCTAATGTCCGAATTTAACGTCATTGAATTTGAATAAAACTTAATAGTATTTTAGAATGTCAAATGAAATTAAAAACCATTTTTATCTGTTTGGATACATTTAACCAACTAATTTTTATTTCAAAATTTAATTGAAATAAGAAATACTTTGATTAAATTCCTTCTAAGATGGAGGTATCCAAGGAGTATTTAAGGTACGTAATGCTTTAGGAATCCAAAAACGGAACTCCTCAACAGAAGCGACTTTAAACATTTACTCAGATTATAAAAATGATTGCTTGAATGAAAGAACTTGCAGACAATTGTTCGCAAAATCAGAAGTGGAGATTTCAGCCTTGAAGATGTCGATCGAACAGGTCATCCAGTTGAGTTCAATGATAAGCTTCTTGAGGCAGCACTTGAAGAAAATCCTGCATTATCAGTTGCAGAATTGGCAATAAAGCTTAGTTCAAACCATACAACTGTTCAACGTCATCTTCAGCAACTTGGAAAGGTTCCTAAACTTGGAAAATGGGTACCTCATGAAAGTCCCGAGTTGACAGTTGCTCTTCGGTCCATTCTCGCGAACTCATTTCACCCTTTTTGGATAGACTTGTAACTGGTGATGAAAAATGGATCTTGTATCATAATGTTAAACGTCGCAAACAGTGGCCTGGTAAAGGGCAAAACCACAACCGAGAAAGGAACTTCATGAAAAAAAAGTCCTTTCTTTCTATCTAGTGGGATTGCAAAGGAGTAATTCACTTTGAATTGTTGTACCACCTAAAGCAACAATCAATGCTCAAGTCTACTGTCAGCAATTAAATCATTTTAACCAAGCTTTAAAGGAAAAAGAACCGCTTTAGTGACTCTTGCTCCTTTCTAACCGGTTCGTCTTTCTCTTCACTCTCCTCCTATCTAATCTTTTTACTCTTATGTAGGCCCCTGCACATCAATGGAGTTATTGCCTTACTCGGAGTGATACGATTAAAAACAAATTCCGTTCAAATTTGAATTCTATAGTCTTTCGCATCATTTTTCATCGGCTTAACTTTTCCAAACATCTCATTTGGTTTTCCTTTAATTTTCCTTTCCTTTGTCTCGTAAATTATTCTTGCACTTCTCTCCTTTTGCCATTTTTTGCTGTATTTTCTCTAGAGTATTTCTGATGTTTTTTTAATTTTATTTTCTTTCCTCTTTCTTTTTCTTTTCTTGATTTGTTTTTTCTTGTATTTTTCTTTTTTTTCTTTTTTTTATTAAAATTCTTAACTTTTTCCAAAGAACGGAAAGTGAAATAAGTGGATGCTTCATGAAATAAATTTACATAAACCGTTTTTACCACCATTACTAACTACCTGATAAGACATTGTTTTTTAATATCAAAGCAAAATGTACAATTTTTAATAATGTTCTAATGTAAATTTTACACACACACGTACATATATATATATATATAATGTGTAGAAGTGTGTCACTTAGTTGAACAGTGATATTTGCCGACTTCGAAGGTTCGTGAAGGCATTTATGTAATGTCTTCACTCTTCAGGGTTGTTTGCGTTTTCTGATTAAACTGAATGCTTAGAAGTGTAAAGACATTACAATAAAGCCTTTATGAAAGTTTACGAAGTTGACATAAGTGAAATAACAGTATTAAGTTCAGTGACAATCTTTCAATATTAATTCTTTAAATACTCTGTCTTTACCTTGATATCGAGCACTTTATAACAAAATAGAAATCTACTTACCTAAAAATGTTTTTGTACTGGTAAACAGCAATTTTGATACTAAACACGATTACAAATTAACACTACTACACAGACACACACGCAAACACACATACAGACACGCATATATCTATATCTATCTATCTATATATATATATATATATATATATTAATGGTAAGATGTTTTGTGTGTGTCTGTCTATCTGTCTGTCTTTCAGTCTGTATGTATGTTCTTTATACAAATCTACAATTTTTATCCAATTCTCACCAAATGTCATTGGCTTCCGGTCAGGTCATGGACTACTTATGTTTTCCGATTTCCCCGATATCGGAAATCGATACCCCGATATCCGATCAGGTCTGATCAAGATCAGGATTTCAGCACTTTTATCGTGGTTCTTGCTGCAGAATTTGCTCTAACTTGGTAAAATTATAGTTTTTAGTCTCAAACATTAGTAAATCTTCTCAGAGGACTCATTTTCTCCGATATCGGAAATCGATACCTCTGATATTCTATTGAATCTGATCAAAAACCTATATTCAGCCATCAATATGGCTCATTTTTTCCAGTTTACTCCTGATGGGTACGATAGGTTTTCATGGACTTACTTAGATTAGTTTATCCTTGAATGACTCATTTGACTCCGATATTGAAAATTGATACCCCCATATCCTATCGGGTTTGATCAAAATCAGGTTTTCACCCTTTCATTTT
>JBBBDQ010001220.1:405000-440000 GCA_037127315.1 Ascarosepion bandense | reverse complement strand
AATTTTCCGCCAATTTCGACAAAATGTTTTGGCTAAATTATTTCCCTTCTCTCCAAACGCTTTCTCTCATATGCAGGATGTGGTGAACCTCTGTCGCCAATACGATGGAAAGTACTCAAACGAACAACATTTCTTTGGTTCTGCCCCGTCTAATCTTCGTTTCACTTTCAAGTTGAACCCGTTTTTGTACTTTGTACATTTCCATAAGACTAACTGAATGCATAATTAATGCAGAACTGTGTGAACGTTGAATACGCTTCGAAGATTTCCTTAATATCGGCTAAAAGTCGGTGCTAAGTATTTGATAAAGCTTCTAAGTGACAACTGAAAAAAATAAAAATACGATAAACCGAGATTTTAGAAGAATTCTTCATACAAATAATTCCATTAACGAAGTGAGGCACAAATCCTAAAAATTAATCAAATTTCTTCTTGGTTTGTTATAAGAAATCAGAAAAAAATTCCAAAAGTAAACCCAGTTATACAAGCAATTGAGAACCCTCTGCCTCTCTCACTTCTAAACGATTAGCTGTTTTTAACGTAAGCAGATTTCAATTTTCCAATATGTTAACAAGTATACACCTTCCGCCATTAATGTAAAACGTTAAATGGAGATATTTTTTTATTTATTTATTTTTTTTTTTCATTTTGGCACATGTTCAGAACAATATAACATCTAAGGAGGAATAATTATTGAAGCAAAAGGTCATAAACATTATTTTCTAACCACTGTTATATGGTACATATTTTGAATCTGGCAAAAGGCCCCAGAAACAAAGGACTTTGTAGAGAGTAAATTCAACACTAACCAGTAATATCATTTTAATCACCAATTTTAATGCGCGTTGTGGTGCAGTGGATATCGGCTCGGAACTGAGGAGCAAAGTTCAAATTCCAGTTGAATTCATTGCATTCACTTACACACAAATACCCTTGGGAAATGTATTAATCCATTTCTTCCTTCCAGTTATGGGTTAAATAACAGGACAGATTGAGTTCTATAGCCTTGGCTGGCAACCAGTCTACCTTAGAAAGCAGTGACAACCTTTTACGGGATAATCTTCTGCCCAGTCAGTCATGTCTCTTTCGAGACATGATCGCCCAGGCGTGTTTCACGTATGGCACTTAACTGACTGAATATAAGGCCTCAGTTGGGTAGCACTTATTGGAGAGGTCAAGTGGTGTTCAGGATGCTATCCAAGATGTATCTAACTACACTAGTTTTACAAAACTAACCTGCTATGCATCATTCACCTGTAAACACTGCCTTGAACTTGGCTGGGACAGAATCATTTAAGTTTAGTCTGGCACATGTACATGAGAATCGGAGGTGTTAAATTTTTACAATGTAAAACAGGGTGGATTTAATCTGGTATGAGGACACAAAATTAGGGTAATCAGTGAGAAATTAATTCACAACAGCAACAATTGCCTAGGAAACATATTTCCTTTGATTATTATAGTTCGATGGTAATTGTGTTATAGAAGACTAATGCGGTCATGGTTTTACTGTGTTTTATGGAGAATTGGGCTCGCGGGTCTTCTACATACTGTCTCCTTTCAAGATGTTGGCATCATGGCTCTCAATAACATATACAGGTTGTTTCAAAAATTGTACTCTCATTTTGAATGACGAGAAAACCTATATTTATGAACATAAAGTGAAATGGAATAGCTTCGAATACAGAAGAAACATGTTATTGAAGAATCATGTTCGCAAATGTTCGAATTGATGACCATTATTGTCCAGACGCTTCATGATGCGATAGAAGCTATCTTTTGAGATCTTGATTTTCCGGCGAGTTTGTCGAAGTGATTTCTGTGGTGATCGAAGGAGTGTTTCCTGCACCTACTCTCCTTTTCCAGGGCTCGTGGATGTCCGTGGTCGTCCAGAACGTTTCTTGCTGACGTTCTGGATGGTTCTATCTGCTTCAAATTTGTTTCTGATCCGTGCAATGGTCCGGCGCGTTGGTGGTGGTTTTGTGAATTCCCTTCTAAATTGTCCTTGCACTTCAATGACGTTTTCGGTCTTCCAGTAACATTTCAGGACAAACTTCCTCTCTTCCAAACTAAGATTTTTATCCTGCCATGCGGTGATTAATTAATTACATTTGCATAAAAAGCAAAAAAAGCATGTTAGAGACAAAGTTTGAGTACATTTTGAGACACCCTGTATTTCTTTTGTAGATCTCGGTATAATTTCTCTTTTGCTCATAATTCTTTCTGTCAGTTATTTACACAAGCTCTCTAGGTAGGTTACGCTGTCCCTTATGTTTTAAATATCTCATATATTCCAAGTTCTTCTTCTTCATTACATGCCCTAAAGATTTCAAAGGACTCTTAGTGATGCTGCGTATAAGGATCCTTTTTGTTTGTATTTTCTTTGAAATGTTGCATTCTCAGCATCCTTCTGCTGGCCCACATTTCCGTTGTCTCCATCTGTGATGACATTGTCAAGCATTCTTTGACACATCATCATCTGTCGCTTCTTGCAGACGGCGCATTAAGATTAGATCTTATTATGTAAATCTTATGAGCCTACACATATGCTGGCTCAAGGCATGTTGGAAGAGAGCGTTTGAAGATTGTTGGCCAACCCAGTCTGTCATGCTACTCATAATGGAGAATAGATGGATTTATACCTTTTCCCAAGATGAACACGCATAAGTGAATTTAATGCACTTGACTGCAATTCGAATATCTCTGAATTTAGCTACGCTTTTTAAGTACATCAAAACAATCGAATATTCCATTCACTGTGTTTTGTTTTTAATATCGGGAAATTAATTAAGTTATAGAAAAATTGCCTCGTATAAATGATATAAGTTAGGAACAGAGTTTTGTCGGTTTGAGAATTAGTATTCAAAATTATGTTTTGTTCTTTTTTAAATGTTTGTTATATAACGATGGAAGAGAAAAGGGTGACAGGAAAATTGTGTTTGACAAAATAGATTCTTCCTGTTCATAAAATGTCATCTAGCGTGGCCACCAACACGGAAAATCAATATTCGAAATTCTAATTGGCTTTTATTCATTTTACATGTGTGTGCGTGCGTATCCGTTAGGGTTATGTCTTACTTGGGTTACAATGCTAATCATGAGCACCTGTTGGAGCTATGCAGGACCCCAAGCGATGAGGCAAACCACAAGTGTCACATCTCTGGTGTCTTTTAAAAGAATTCTTATGTCTTCAAAATCTTACACTTCTCTCAATTCTGTCTTCGTCAATTTTACCATAAGTTCATAATTAAAATTCTTTTTTATTTTTTCCGAAGTTTCCTCTCTTTCCAACGCGAAATCGTTTTACTTGTTGCTTGATAAAAAAAAAATTTAAAAAAAAACTTCTCCAAGAAGCCTTATTATTTATTAAATTCGACGAAACCCTTTTTTGCGATAGCTGGAAAGATTTTCTTGGCTTTAATTCTAATGCAATTGTTTTTAGCCGTCGATTGAATTAAATTGCAGCAGGTTAAAATATATGAATCAAATTAGATCTTGACTTCCATCTCCTTAAAAAAATCTTATGAAAATTTCCACTAATGAGAGTTCTTTTCAAATGATGTGCGTTGTGGTGCAGTGAATATCGGCTCGGAACAACAAATCGGGGAGCTGAGTTCGAATTCCAGTTGAATTCCTCGCATTCACTTTCGCACAAAAAGCCTTGGGAAAGGTATTAATCCGTCTCTTCCTTCCAGTTATGGGTTAAATATTAAGACAGATTGGATTTTATAGCCTTGGTCTGCAACCAGTCTACCGCAGAAAGCAAGGGCAATCGACGGTGGGATAATCTTCTGCCCAGTTAGTCATGTCTCTTTCGAGACATGATCACCCAAAGCGTATATCACGTATGGCACTTACTTGACTGATCAGAATAAAATTATAGTCTAACTTCTTGAGTACAAAGATTAAAAAGAAAACAAAACGTGTTTCATATCTAAATGTATTATTCATTCAATTCTCTACATCGGGGTTAAAGTTTACGGCTCGGAGAACCTTTTTCGAAATTTGATTTTGCGAGGGTGATATGTCCCGGAAAGGGATATATATATATATGTATATCATTCGAGGTAAGTGGTTTAAGTAAATGTAACCGTGGAGAACCATCTAGTACGTAGACGTAATGATGGTACTTGTCGTATGCAGTGTCCTGAGAGTTAGGCGTTGTCAATAGCCGAAGATCTCTAGTGGAAGACTGCTTGATCTCTGGACGTCCTCGACTTAGTCTATATTTATGGCTGACACCAGCCAATCACATTCCAGTGAAGAGGAACCAAGGTGTATACATATTTATTACCCATTCATTACATCAGAAAGATACTTTTTCTCTCGTGTAGTATGCTTATATAACTTTCAGTTTAACGTGTTTCTTCCTTGGCTGGGAAGAAGAAAAGATAAATGCATACCTTTGTTCGTAAGTGTATGCAAAAAATTCGTCTAGAATTCGAACTCAGCTCACTGATTTCTCATGCCGAGCCGCTATCCATTACACCAACCACACACCCTAGTCAGCTTAGTAGATTAGGCCAAATGAAGTAAAAGTTTAATGAAACGTTTTGAAAGTAATGAACTAAATTCGTTATTATTATTATTATTATTATTATTATTGAATAGGTGATAAAACCCTCTAGGACAAAAACATCCGCCCGGCCCGAGTTGAGATTGTAAATTAGTTTAGAAAATGACAAGCAACGATAAAATGTCATATTTGTCAAGTATTTTACACAATGAGTGGAAATAATATTTTTTTATAGTTGCTACTGTCTGGACAGTTAAGGTAATTAAGAGAATTTAATTTCCACAATGTCTCAGTCACACCCACCTCTTTTCTGTCAATCATCGTGACTTTGTAGTAAGAAATGAAAAGAAATTATTGCCATTGCAAGCGACGATAACAAAAAAATAAAATGGAACTATCGCCCCAAAAGTGAACCTCAGTTGTGTTTTGTTGCTCTTAATTTGCAATTTAAACTTGTCTATTTAAAACGCAGACAATCATGGCTCGCCATAAATTATTTTTCTTTTCATATCTATAAATTGACACAACTTCATGGGAAAGCTAGAGGAATGGATTCCTGTTGCCTTGTCTTTGCTTTTGAACAAAAGAGCCCAGTCTGACACACTATATATAGAGAAGAGGAGATTAATTCTTGCCTTTCTCAAGGACAATAGTGCAATAGTAAATATAATAGTTTTGGCCGTAACTGGAACTCAGCTTGCCGTGACGACTGTCCGTGTTGATAAACGCTTTGATGCCTGTAGCCAAATATTTGAAACTGTCATTTCAAATGAAGCTGGTTACCATCAACATCGTTTTTTTTTTTTTGTTTTTTTTATCATTTCACCCCGAGCAAGGCGGAAACGCCACTGATGTGCAGGGGGTTACATAAATGTAACAAGATTAATTAGAAAAGAGTGAGGAGTACAAACTAGTTAGAAAGGAACAATAGAAAGCTGAGAAAGCAGGTGCGATGACAGATACATAGCTGGAGAAAAGGAAGGTTATACAGGGGAGGGGAGAGAGCTAGAGTCCAGTGGTTAGTAGATGAGTATTGACTTTGCATTTAAATTTCTGGAGGTTGTAGCCGTCAGGAAAGCAAGAATACGGGAGTGAGTTCCACAGGCGGGAAGTGCGAGAGAGGAAGCTGCAGGAGTAGAATTGTCGTCTGCATTTGGCTAACCTGACTGTGAATGGGTGGGACCCAGTTGCCAGTCTAGTTGCACGAGTAAACACCTGTTGAGGAGGCATCAGTGACTTAAGCTCATCCGAGCAGAAGCCATGAAAATATTTGTAGAAGAGACAAAGGGAGGCCACATTTCGACGATGGTGAAGTGGCTGCAGTCGAGTCGCCAGATCAGTACCTATCACATTACAGACTCTCCTTTGGAGCTTGTCAAGAACACTGAGGAGAACGGCAGGGGCACCTGACCATAAATGGCAGCAGTACCCCATGCACGGACGGATGGTTGACTTGTATATATGCAGGATGGATTCAGGTGGAAAAAACATCCTGGATCGACATAGTGACCCAACCTTCTTAGCAGTAGATTTGTGTTTATTATCTTTTCATCGACATTTACTTTTTATTCGTTTTCTTACCGCAACACTTAAATTGATTTTACAAAATTTCGATGACAGTTAAATAAACAACATAGAGATTAGCAACCAGGTCCCACCCCTTTACAGTAAAACCGATAAAATGCAACCGCAACTTCTACTCCAATGGTTTCTTTTCTCGCACTTCCAGACTGTGGAATTCCCTTCCACTTGATTGCTTCCCCGACGGCTACAATCTCCAGGAGTATAAATGCATGGTCAATAGACACCACCTAACACACTAACTCGCTCCCATTCTTTCAAACACTCTTCTCATCTGCCCAACCCTCATCCTCGGTATCCTTACCCATCTATCACCTTCCTCCTGACATTTCCTACACCTAACCACTCCTCCTCTTTACCTTCCCCTATGCAGCCCCATACGCAATAGTGGAAATGGAATGCCTTGCTTGGGGTGAAATGATTTTTAAAAAATCGAATATAATCAATAAGCATTTGGCGAGGCTTGAACTCGCATTTTCTAATTCGTGGCTGTTCTTTCATTGTGCTACCGCCTTACTGATTAGGCTACACAATCTTTCCACCGATCTGATACAACGTTATTCTATTTGTTTACATTGTACCATTATACGTAGTAGTCGTGATTAAAAGGTTTGTTCTAAGATAGGTTGATCTGTGGTGACCCCAATATTTATTGGGCTCATCCTAAAAGATACGACACTTGGCTTTGTGCATGCCGTAACAACAGATCATCAAGTGGGCCAGGTACATCAAGGGGTGGGCGTGTAAGATCTAATAGAGAATCAGGGGTAGAACGGGGTGTCAAAGGATCTCTGCCTTCCACCAACATATAAACAAAAGGTCGAACCAGCTGAGTGTAGGATGAATAGTACGACGTGTATTGGAAAAATCATTTATCTTCTAGCAAATTCGACTGTCCCTTTCTGATTCTAAATGCAAGTGACTCTTTTGTTTCCATTTTTTTTAAAACTTACTTGTTACTAAACATGCTCAGTCCATGTTATTCTCATCATGTTCCTGTAAACACAATTCTGTTGCCTCAGACCACTTCTTCATCTGTAAGGAGAATACAGATTACTGATGAGCAAACTTAAAAGAATGGTGTATAAAGTTATCTTGTTAAAATGTATTCTGCTTACAAGCATATCTAATAAATATTTACCAAAATTTGCTTATTCTGGCACAAGGACACAATAATAAGGCGCTCACTGAAAAGGTAGAAACATTGCATTCGTAATAGCCTGAAAGAATATCTTGCTATCCATAACTGTATAATAGGTATTCCGAACAGATTTACCAATCGCACCTAGTATATATACAGTACTGTGCAAAAGTATTAGGAAAAGAACTATTTTATCTTTTATGAGGCGTCAAAATAATTGCGACAATTTACCAATCGCACCTTGTATATATACAGTACTGTGCAAAAGTATTAGGACAAGAACTATTTTATCTTTTATGAGGCAGAAAATAAACAATTAAAGTGATTTGATTTGATTTACTCAACAAATGCTTTAACAAGAAAAAAATACTTGTTAGAAAATAAATTTAATCACAGCTTTGATCACAGCCTTCATTCTGTCAGGCACTGACATCACAAGTTGCTTCAATGTATCTAATGGTATCTCCTGCCAAGCAGCTTGTATTGTGTGTCTTGTGAAGTAACATTAGATTTATCAATTCGATTGAGGAATAAGAAAAAAGCCAGTCATATCCAAGGATAATAGAATAATGAGTAGTTTCAAAATAACTTGTTTAATAGAAAATAGGAAAAATTAAATATAACTTCTTTTTAATACATTTACACCTAGTTTTAAATAATATTTATTAGGAATTTACTTGGCTTTTAACCCTGTATTTGAATTTCAGTGAGATTTTTAGGAAAATCGCCCCAGTCCGGTAGTGTGCAAAAGTGTTAGGACAGGGTGATTTAAAACTTTATTTTGATGCCTCATAAAAGATAAGACAGTTCTTGTCCTAATACTTTCGTACAGTACTGTATCTTGAGATTATTGACAAAATCTAAAGAAGAATCAGCAATATTATCGATCCTGATCTGTCAACTCTATTTCCTATCGCCGTAATAGCTTCTCTGTGCCTATTGTAAACATATTTTCCTTTTTTGTTCGTTGACTTCACGAATTTAAGCGTAGTACTAAATGTGCGTTGTATTGCAGTGGATGTCGACTCTGAACGACAAATCAGGGAGCCGAGTTCGAATCCCACTTGAATTCCTCGCGTTTACTTATGCACAAATACCATTGGGAAAGGTATTAATCCGCCTCTTCCCTCCAGTTATATGTTAGATAACAGAACAGATTGGGTTCTATAGCCTTGGCTGGCAACCAGTCTACCGTAGAAAGCAATGTCAACCTTTTACGGGAAAATCTTCTGCCCAGTTAGTCATGTCTCTTTCCAGACATGATCACTCAAAACGTGTATCACATATGGCACTCAACTGACTGACTGAATATAATAGTTGGAAACATGATTAAGGCTTTTACTGGTATAAAGTGGGGGATCACTTCTATATTATTATGAAGTAATAAACTGATCCCAAACTAATTACTACTTAATAATATGCTACATCTCTTCTCCCTTTAGCTATGAGTCAAATAACAAAACAGATTAAGTTTTTTAGCCTTGGCTGGCAACCCATCTACCGTAGAAATGGCAACCTACTATGGGATAATCTTCTGCCCAGTAAGTCCTGTCTCTTTGGAGACATGATCGCCCAAAGCGTGTATCACGTAGGGCATTTAACTGACTGACTGAATATTATTGTTTGAATCATGATTAAGGCTTCTACTGGTCATTAAGTGAGGGATTGGTTTTCTATTGTTATAAAGTAATAAACTGATCCCCCACTAATTACTACATAATAATAGAATACATCTCTTCTCCCTCTACCTAGGAGTCAAATAACAGGACAGATTGGATTCTATAGCCTTGGTCGGCAACCAGTCTACCGCAGAAAGGAATGGCAACCTACTGCGGGATAATCTTCTGCCCAGTCAGTCATGTCTCTTTCGAGACATGATCGCCCAATCGTGTATCACGTATGGCACTTAACTGACTGTCAACTACCATCATCAAAAATTTCGATTCAATGTCAATTTTCTGTCTCCTTGAGCACTGTTCTTTTATTGTCCTCTCTGCTTTTCTTTTTTTTTTTTTTTTTTTTTTTCACTCTCAGTAAACTGGTTTATCTCCTGGTTTGCATTGGGTGAAACGAAAAAGTGTTTATATGAATTTTATTCCGGAAAAACACGTTCCATTCATAATTCAGAGAACTTCTATGTATTGTTGCATTTTTATAAAATAAGCAGAAGCATTAATATTATACAGGGTGTCCATCAGTCCGTGTGCACGTTAAAAAATTTATAACTATTTGTATTTGTGATAGAAATAATCTGTAAAAGTACGCTTGAACAATTAACCTTGAAAGATAATACAGTGTTTCAACAAGGTGAAGCTCCTTGTCACTTTCCTCTGCGTGTTAGGTTTTAAATCAGGAATTTCCTAACATATGAATCGGAAGGGGTGGACCAATTTGACTCCATTAGATTTTTTTCATGTGAAAACAATTGTGTGTGCAACCGAACCTAGTTCATTAGAAGATTTGAAATCTAAAAAAAATAATGGAATTTTAGTCAGTCAGTTAAGTACCATACGTGATACACGCTTTGGGCGATCATGTCTCAAAAAATACATGAGTAACTGGGCAGAAGATTATCCTGCAGTAGTTTGCCATTGCTTTCTGCGGTAGACTGGTTGCCAGCCAAGGCTATAAAATCCAATCTGTCATATTATTTAACCCATAACTGGAGGGAAGAGACGGATTAATACCTTTCTCAGGGGCATTTGTGTGTAAGTTAATGCAAGGAATTCAACTGGAATTTGAACTCGGCTTCCCGAGTTGTCGTTCCGAGTCGATATCCACTGCACGACAACCATTACTGTAAATCAGTTGGCAAATGTTTTCCGTGAACTGCAAAATCGTATTACCCTCTGTATTGCTAATCATGCCGGTCATGTGGAAACTTAAATAAAATTTCAATAAAACCTTAAAAAAACTTTAGATTTACTTCTTTCTAATGCTTTTTACAAATTATTTCTATCGCAAATACAACTCAGAGAGAATCACGCACATACGAGGAAGTTGTCGGAAGCCGTTGAGTTGACAGAGTTGTTTTCTCTTTTTCTCGCTTCTCTGCGTTCTCTCGATGTTTTGATCTCTGCCAGAAAAAAAAATCGAATTCATATAACCTGAAATTTCCGCGCATTTTTGCCTTCTTGGATTTTCGCTTAATTGTGTCATCTATGGCCAGGCCAACTGTTAATTATCTTCGCTGGCTATTGACTTTGCTGATGATCAGTCACTCGATGTCAATCCTCTTTCTGTCTGATCACAAAAATATATTATATTAATGTCTTATAATAATTCTTTGGTGGACATTATTTATGTTTTGTTTCTCTCCTGTAGACCTGTTTTAGATGCTAGGGCCGAAAATACACGATATAACGCTACCTTGTAGTTCAGTAGAACATGAATTTTTATGGGGCCAGATTACTTGCGCAATGAGCGAGTTTAATTATATTACAGCAGTTCCGTTTTTTGCCTAATAGTAAGAAATAGATTCATGCCTTTCTCAGGTAAATTGTCAGCATGAGTTGAAACTTTGTTCTAGTTTTCCATATTTCGTGTCAGGAAGTTGTGAAGAGTCATTATCGCCCACGCTCTGAAAAGACACGGCACACAGTAGATTAAGTTGTGAGTTCCATCGCAACTACACATTCCGCTATCACTAGTCATTTCAAACTGATTATTAACATTGCCTACCATAAAATTAAGCAAATTACGATGTCCATATCTGGTATCAATTGAGATAAGACGCACTTAAATAAAAGGTCATGTCTTCTGGTCGGTGACTTTTCCGATACCACAAAGTGCATAGGAATTAAGAAACTGCCTTCGAGCAAAACAGAAGGTGTTTACTCAGGACATTAAGCCACCAATATATCTCACATTTGCGGGCAGAGATGAATTTATTTAAATACGCACATATCAAGGAAGACGCGTGCGGGCGGCCGTTGGAAACCAATAGAAGAAAGTTACCAATATATGAATTAACCTTTATGAATACCAGCATTGATCAATAATTACATAGACTGATGGAATTATTAGCCGAAACTTGATCAGAGATTTCAACACTTATGGATGTGACTAATATACTAAATTTAAACGTATTGCTAAGAAACATATTATTTTGAAAAAACATTTCTTTCGTTAAGCTACAAATTTATTGATGTCTCTATCTGTGAAGGTGAATCGACAAACTCATAAAATGAAACATATTTATGAAATTAATTTTTTATTTGAAAATTAATTGTATTAGTGTCAACGTCATTAATATGAATTGAGTAGAACGTGAAGGAAAATTATGTTGAAAAGTACATCTTTTCTCTACAGATCTATCTTGCATATTTATTAATCTACGATTTGTCATTGTCTTTGAATAATGCTGCCAAATACTGTCTTGTGCTCTTGCATATTTATTAATCTACGATTTGTCTTTGCTTTGACTATTGCTGCCACATATTGTCTTGTGCTCTTGCATATTTATTAATCTACGATTTGACTTTGTCTTTGAATAATGCTGCCAAATACTGTCTTGTGCTCTTGCATATTTATTAATCTACGATTTGTCTTTGCTTTGAATATTGCTGCCACATATTGTCTTGTGCTCTTGCATATTTATTAATCTACGATTTGTCTTTGAATAATGCTGCCAAATACTGTCTTGTGCTCATGCATATTTATTAATCTACGATTTGTCTTTGTCTTTGAATAATGCTGCCAAATACTGTCTTGTGCTCTTGCATATTTATTAATCTACGATTTGTCTTTGCTTTGAATATTGCTGCCACATATTGTCTTGTGCTCTTGCATATTTATTAATCTACGATTTGTCTTTGTCTTTGAATAATGCTGCCAAATACTGTCTTGTGCTCTTGCATATTTATTAATCTACGATTTGTCTTTGCTTTGAATATTGCTGCCACATATTGTCTTGTGCTCTTGCATATTTATTAATCTACGATTTGTCTTTGTCTTTGAATATGCTGCCAAATATTTTGTGCTCTTGCATATTTATTAATCTACGATTTGTCTTTGTCTTTGAATAATGCTGCCAAATACTGTCTTGTGCTCTTGCATATTTATTAATCTACGATTTGTCTTTGCTTTGAATATTGCTGCCACATATTGTCTTGTACTCTTGCACATTTATTAATCTACGATTTGTCTTTGTCTTTGAATAATGCTGCCAAATACTGTCTTGTGCTCTTGCATATTTATTAATCTACGATTTGTCTTTGCTTTGAATATTGCTGCCACATATTGTCTTGTGCTCTTGCATATTTATTAATCTACGATTTGTCTTTGTCTTTGAATAATGCTGCCAAATATTTTGTGCTCTTGCATATTTATTAATCTACGATTTGTCTTTGTCTTTGAATAATGCTGCCAAATATTTTGTGCTCTTGCATATTTATTAATCTACGATTTGTCTTTGCTTTGAATATTGCTGCCACATATTGTCTTGTGCTCTTGCATATTTATTAATCTACGATTTGTCTTTGTCTTTGAATAATGCTGCCAAGTATTTTGTGCTCTTGCATATTTATTAATCTACGATTTGTCTTTGCTTTGAATATTGCTGCCACATATTGTCTTGTGCTCTTGCATATTTATTAATCTACGATTTGTCTTTGTCTTTGAATAATGCTGCCAAATATTTTGTGCTCTTGCATATTTATTAATCTACGATTTGTCTTTGCTTTGAATATTGCTGCCACATATTGTCTTGTGCTCTTGCATATTTATTAATCTACGATTTGTCTTTGTCTTTGAATAATGCTGCCAAATATTTTGTGCTCTTGCATATTTATTAATCTACGATTTGTCTTTGTCTTTGAATAATGCTGCCAAATATTTTGTGCTCTTGCATATTTATTAATCTACGATTTGTCTTTGCTTTGAATATTGCTGCCACATATTGTCTTGTGCTCTTGCATATTTATTAATCTACGATTTGTCTTTGTCTTTGAATAATGCTGCCAAATATTTTGTGCTCTTGCATATTTATTAATCTACGATTTGTCTTTGCTTTGAATATTGCTGCCACATATTGTCTTGTGCTCAATATATTTTGAGATTCTTGATAAAATCTAAAGCATAATCTGCAATTGTCCTGACCTTGCTTCTCGGCTTCAGTCCCTTTCCCACCGTCATAATCTAGTGTATTTTTTAGAAATACTTTCATGGACATTGTTCTGATGAACTTATATCTATGGTGCCCAGACTTCATGAACTTAAATGCAATACTGGATTGGCGGTAAGTTCTCATCACTTTACAGTTGAAATGATTAGACGTAACCAAATTTTTCTCGTACTTCTCGCTTATGGAATTTTCTTCCGGTCCCATGATCTTAAAATTTCTAAACGCAATGCCAAACTTTATCTACTTTCTTCGTAATTCTTCTTATTTTATTATTTTTGCTTTCTCTTTTTTCTTTTATTCTTTCATATTCTGTAACCCCTTGGATTTTAGTGGCTTTATAGTCTTGTTTGAGTTAAAATGATTAAAAAGTATATATTAAGCGATATATCCATAGGCATGGATAGCGGAACGAGAACAATCTGTACCGTAGATTGACTAAAGAGTTCACTTCGAAATTCCCTAAAGATTATCTGGATCGACAAGCACCTGCTGAAATCCGGATTGTACAACAAGCGAAACGTTGTGATAATAACAACAAAGATGAGGATAATTATGTCATTATGGAAATCAAAATTAAGTAGTGTAAGATAAACACTGCGAATAACGTTTCGACAGTATCTCAGAATAGTCCGGAAAAAAAAGAACGAAGATCAAAGAAATTGAATTATTTTGGCGACGGGACGATCGATGAGAAAATGGTCCAGCCGCTACAAAAGCTAAGAAAGGGTTTAACATCCTAAGAAGGGATTTAGTATGACTGGGTATTGAATCTGGCATTACCAGAAAAATTCCTTTTGAAATAATTCCTTATTAGAAATTTTGCAAACAAAAAAGCCAAAAAAAAAAAAAACATTTTAATTAGTACTCTAGTTAAATAATAAATTTATTTTTGTTTTTGTTTTTGTTTTTAGAAAAGTATTTCATATTTAAAGAAATTATTATGGAAATTTAAAAAGCATTTCTTTATGTCAGCATTTCTTTATGTCAGCTTTGGGCGATCATGTCACGAAAGAGACATGGTTGACTGGACAAAAGATTATCCCGTAGTAGGTCGCCATTACTTTCTACGGTAGACTGGTTGCCAGCCAAGGCTACAGAACCCAATCTGTTCTATTTTTTAACGCATAATAAGGAAACAGGCGGATTAATACCTTTTCCAAGGGTATTTGTGCGTAAGTGAATGCAAGTGATCCAACATGAATTCGAACTCGGCACCCCGATTTGTCGTTCCGAGCCGATATCTACTGCACTACAAAGCACATGACATAACCTAAAAAGGGATTAGTGAATGTAATCGTGAATACAGATTCATGTTGCTGGATTAATTGAATATGTTTGTTACATTATGTTAGATCTGATCGTAAAGCGCTTATGCTAGTTTTCATGTAGATTTACTGGATATGAAATCGACAATTTGGAGAAAAATCTTTGCCTGCCTCCGGGCTCTAATAAAGTTTTGTAACGCCTTGCAAAATTTCTCTTGAAAGCCCTGGATGACGACATTATTAACAATATAAACGGCAAGTAAACAAATAACACTATTTGAATGAACAATTTTACGACGAAAAGTAAGCACACGAACAGGGACAGTGGGAAAATTGGGAAAAAGAAAAAAATGAGAAAGTTAAAATATTAGTTCTTAGAATGATACAACACTGAATATTCTTAATGTATTTTTCCAACAGTAAAAGAGGTGAATGGGCTCACAAATGACGAAACAAAAAAATTTCGTAATTGCTGAAAAGGCCAATATCGTTAAAGAAAACAAACGCCATAAACAAGGTTATTAACGAAGCGATCAAACACTAGAAACAAAGTTATTAACGAAGGTTGCGGCATGAAATTTTGGTTTTTACATTGAGAGAAACAAAATGATTCTCGGAACGAAAAGATATCCTAATAAAGTCAGAGATAACATCACCAATAGGAGGCCTTGTAGAATGACAAAAATAAGATAAAATAAACGTGAATAAACGCGATTAAAAAAGCAGCAGAGATAGGGGTAAAACAAATGCAGATAAAGATAACAGAAGGGGAGATAACTCTAAATCAACATTAGAAATAATTTTAAAAAAACAAAATGGAAGCAAATCCAAAAAAGGATAAAACCGAAAATATAGAAAAAAACTAGTTAACAAAAAAAAAAACATAAACAAGAAAGATGTATTGGGAACGTGAGAAGAAGCTAAGAGAGAAAGAAGGAGATTAAATCAAGCTCGTTATGCAAACTACATTAACAACAATTACTTGTATTTAAAGACAGAAAGAAAAAGTTAACAAATGTTAGGGCTAAATGTGAAGAATTGAAGTGTACAATGCAAAACGCTATGAAATATTTTACATTAAAAAAAATTACATTTTTAAGTTGAATAAAACCTATTTTAAAAACTGTTAAGACAAAGAAAAAAAAGAATAAACAAACCATTCTGAAAAAAAAAGTGTTATAACTGAAGACGGAAAGTGTGACACAGAGATCCAAAGGCGAACTGACATGGGAAAGAACCCATTCCAGAAGCTGAGTAAAGTATTAAGACACAGGAAACTTTCACTAGAAACAAAGAAGAGAGTACTGGATAAATATGCGATGTCAGTTATTCAATATGGCTGTGAATGTTGGACAATATCAACAAAGATGAAGGGAAAACTTGAAACAGCTGAAATGCGGTTCTACAGAAGGATACAGAATATAAAGTGGGTGATCAATTGCATATTACACTGAAATTATAAACTGATCCCTCACTTTGTGGTCAAAGCATTTTCTATACATTTATATTCCTGAGATCCAAATGCACAAGGATGCATTACAGAAGCTGAGTACAGTATAAAGGAACGGGAAAATTTCGCTAGAAACAAAGAAGAGAATACTGGATTGCTATGTGATGTAAGTTCTTCAATATGGCAGTGAATGCTTGACAATATTATCATAAATGAAGGAAAAACTTGAAGCAACTGAAATGTGATTCTACAGAAGGATGCTGCGAATATCATGGATTGAGCATGTGAGCAATGATAAGGTTTTAGAAAGGATGGAAACGAAAAGGAAATTAATATTGAGCATCAGGAAGAGACAACTAAAGTTCCTGAGACATGCAATGAGGAAGGAGGGCTTGGAGAACCTGATACTAACAGGCCAGATAGAGGGAAAAAGAGACAGAGTAAAGCAACGGATGACGTATTTGAAGAGCCGGATGCCAAAACGAGGGCTGCGAGACGTTACAGGAGAAAGTGTGCTAAGAGCCACCAGGGATAGGAAGACGTGGAAGACCATGATCACTACATAGAAGAAAAAAAGTACAATGCAAACATGTATTTTTCGAAGAATGATACCATCAACTCTTATTCCAACTGATACTAATGATGTTCCTGATGTAAAATAGAAAAAATGTTCATATAATATTTGTGCTTCAAGGCGTGAAAGGTTGGAAAAAACAAAGTGAAATGGACTATGTTGACACACTGTTCAAGTATACTGAACAAAAATTCCACAAACGATTAGCCCAGTTATTTCAGTCAGTCAGTTAATTGCCATACGTGAACACTATTGGGCGATCATGTCTCTAAAGAAACATAACTAGCTGGGCAGAAGGTTATCCTACAGTAGTTTGCGATAAACTGGTTGCCAGACAAGGCTTATAGAACCCAATCTCTCCTGTTATTTGGCTCATAGCTAGAGGGGGAAGAGACGTATTATATTATTAAGTAGTAAAATGTGGGGATCAGTTTATTACTTTATAGCAATGGAAAACCGATCCCCCACTTTATGCCCAGTAGAAGTCTTAATCATGTTTTCAACTATTATATTCAGTCAGTCATTTAAGTGCCATACGTGATACACGCTTTGGGCGATCATGTCTCGAAAGGGACATGACCGACTGGGTAGAAGATTATCCTGCAGCAGTTTGCTATTGCTTTCTGCAGTAGACTGGTTGCCATCCAAGGCTATAGAACCCAATCTGTCCTATTATCTGACTCATTGCTATAGGGAGAAGAGATGTATTATATTATTGTTGTGGATCCGATAGTGAGACCACGAAAAAATAACTCGGACAACGGATAATAGGTTTAACATATTATATTTAACAAGGAAAATATAACGACAAGAATGGCAGTAAGCCGGCTGCTCCCGGAACTACTGCCCTGAGAGTATAAACCTTATGGTTTAAATAATGACTGGAAGAGTCTACAAGTGTCAGTGAGTACACGCCTACAACAATTATTAATTTGTAATTAATGAGGGATCAGTTTATTATTTCATAACAATAAAAACTGATCCCCCACTTTATGCCCAGTAGAAGCCTTAATCATGATTCCAACTAATATGTTCTGTCAGTCAGTTAAATGCGATACGTGATACACGTTTGGGCGATCATGTCTTTAAAGAAACATAACTAACTAGGCAGATTATCCTACAGTAGTTTGACATTATATTATGTGATAGAGTGGTTGCCAGCCAAAACTATAGAACTCAGTCTGTCCTGTTATTTAACCCATAACTGGAGAGACGAAACGGATTATTACCTTTCCCAAGGGTATTTGCACGTAAGTGAATGCAAGGAATTCAACTGGGATTCGAACTCAACTTCCCGATAAAAAAAATAACCTCAAAGTTTCAGTTAGGAAATAGTAGGCTTACTTTAAAAAAAAAAAGCGATGTTATTAATCATAAAGACATTAAAAATATTTCATGTCGATTGAACAGATACAATTTCTTCCTAAATGTTGACAAAGAAAAAAAAACTACCTTCGATGTAAAGAACTAAGCAAAAGGCAGATTTTCAAAGTGGCTACTCAATAAATCAGTCAGTGAGTGCCATACATGATACAAGCTTTGGGTGATCATGTCTCGAAAGAGAATTACTGACTGGGCAGAAGATTATCCCGCAGTAGTTTGCCATTGCTTTCTTCGGTAGACTGGTTGCCGACAAGGACATTATTTAACCCATAACTGAAGGGAAGAGACGGATTAATACCTTTCCCAAGAGTATTTTTGCGTAAGTGAATGCAAGGAATTCAACCGGAATTTGAGCTCGGCTACTCGATTTGTTGTTCCGAGTCAATATCCACTGCACCACAACGCACAGCCATCTCAATAAATACATTATTTAAATATTTTCGCCAGAGTACAACATTTTATTACAGCAATAAAAACAGATATATTAAAAGAACGTTTGTTTAAAAAAATCTGTAACAAACATATTCTTCTTTTATGTGCCGTGTCCTTTCAGGACGTAGGTGAAGATGTCGCTTCACATCTTCCTGCCCCTTGTAGCTCTTAATATATATTTGTCTTTTTATTTATCCCAAAACCTGATCTGCCATCCATATCCTTAAACCCATCAAGTATGTAACGCGCGATTTTCCAATGTTTCCCTTTCTCTTTATCCACCCTGTGAGTATTAGATTCTCTGAGCCCTACTTCCTCATTACGGGTCCCAGAAGCTTCACCTGTCTCTTCCTGATGTTAAGTATGTTTCTTTTTGTTTCCATTCTCTCCAAAACTTCGACGTTGCTCACATGATCGGTCCATTTTATCCTCAGCATCCTTCTGTAGATCCTGTTGCTTTGAGTCTTTGCTTCATCTTTGAGGAGATTGTCCAGCATTTACTGCTTTACAGATTACCACGTAACAGTCCTCTTCTCTTTGATTTCGGATCTCAGTATCGCACTTTTCATGTTATATATCGCCGTACGACGACAAAACAACAAACACGCATATATAAAAATATAAGGTTATATTTTTATTAATGACGACGAACCGTGTGGAATAGAGAACGGAAGGGTGAGAGCGCACATAGAATGGGTTGACGGGAGTGTAGTCATGCCGTGGTGTTTCTCTGCTTCCACTGGCCGTTCTCTGCTGGCGAATCCGTGTGTCGAGGTCTTTATATAGTCTTCTAGAACCGGGACTTTCCTTCCGGTTTTGCCTCGCCCACGCAATCGCCCACGTAATTCTAAGAGACACCTGATCTGTTTGCCTCTGTAGCCATTTCCGCCGCTGTCGGAAATAAGGTCAAATGACATCCGCTCCGGCCTCGACAGGATGTATTTCACAAACACCTGTCTTGTCGCTTCGCCGCCCCCTTCACCGACGGGAAACACCATCGCTTGCATCACTTCCTCGGGTGGGGCCAGATTGTTATATTACATTCATCCTGTTGCAATCCTTCCCAGATATTTAAATTTCCGTACTTTTTGATTTTAGTATGCCCAACCTGTAATGGGCATTTTCCGCTCTTATTATTGATAATGGCCATAGATTAAGTTTTCTAGTAGTTTATATTTAGTACAGTAAGTTTTGTAATACCAACATATATCAATGAAAAATAGCTGAATATGTTTGTCGTTCCTGTCTCATCAGAGCGAAAATCTAGCCGTATCCATTAAGTCCTACCAGCCATCTCTTTGTAAGCAGAATGAGTGTTTCGTGGATTAAAGATAATTAGCTTTTAATGTTATATTTGTTTTGTCTAGTGTTGTATATTTTTTGGTCAATGTAACATTTTGCTTTTATTTGACTTCTGTTTCTACACTGAAGAAAAAAAAATTTAAAAAAAAGAATTTAGCTGCTTTTAATCATTATATTTCGATATTACAAACTTACAGTAATATATATATATATATATATATATATATATATATATATATATATATATATATATCAAGTGAATAAGGAACGAAGAAAATATTAATAACATTCAAAACATTAATTTAAAACAGTGCTCAATATAGAAATAGAGCTATGAATATTTATTAGAAATTATAGTTTAGAACATGTACAAATTACCATCTGCTACAAATTTTGTTTCGACATTGAAAGGTCAATGTCTTATCAAGTAGTAAAAAATAGCGTTTACTATCTGATGAGACATTGTCTTTTCAATGTCGAAACAAAATGTACACTTTATAGTAGCTTGTAATTTGTACATGTTGCAATTTATAATATATGCATATATATATATATATATATATATATATACACACACACACACACATATATTGTGTATTTCAGCAGAAATCCCTCTTTCATGCAAGTTTCGTTAAAAATGCAGTGGTTTAGTTTTTTATATAATTCAATTTTTATTCATTAATAATTTTTATTAATTTTTATGTAATTTAATATAATTTTACTATAATTTAATATGAGATCTTGTAATTATTTTCTTTTAGTAAGTTTTTTTAGAAATATCGTTTTCTATGTGAGACATATAATAGGATAGAAAATCGTGGTCCGAGTGGGTTTCCCATGCTAAATTGTCTTAGTTTGATTGTAAATATTGGCATTATGGTTATAGAAAAGGACTTTAGTAGTGAGGCCGTGCAATAATTTTTCGAGAAAATTCAGTTTTCATCAATGGAGGTGGAATTGAAGTATTCTTATATACAAAGCTAAGGATTCTATCAATGTTTTCGGCAACAGGGACATTAATAAATAAATTTTCCACATAAATGACCCCAGAATGCTTTGGTTTAAGTTTGTAGATTTATGTATTTGTACAAATTCATGAGTTGACTTGATGCTATAATTAGAAGATAAATATCTAAACATATTTACAAATGGAACTTTGTCTCTGTGTGTGTGTGTGTGTGCGTATGTGTGTGTGTGTCCGTTACCTATAGACTCCGAAACGGCTGAACCGATTTTCTTGAAAATTTACACAGTTGTACTCTAAGCGTCTGCAATTGTTCTTAGCTAGGTTTTGTGTCGAGGTACCCCCAGTAAATATCGAAAATCGATAATCGAAAAAATCGGGTTATAGAAGGAGTCGTCCGATTTTAATCAAATTTGATACACTCATAAACAAAGACATAGAAACGATATTCGGAAGTTTCAAGGTTGCAGTTCTTACAATAGTGCAGAAAATCGATAATATATATATATATAAAAGGCAATATGTTTGTGTGTGCGTGTGTGTGTCTGTTTATCTGCCTGTATGTCTGTATTTTTTTTTTTTCAGACATTTAGTTTTTGCTTCGGGTTTGGCTCTAAGTAGGTATAATTGTAGTTCTTAGTCTCAGCCATGATACCATTTATTCAGAGGACTTATTTAGCCTTCAAAAAAACTTATTTGATATCGATACCAGGAAATCAAAATTTGATTTACATCCATTCATTTTTCTTTCAGTCTGCGGTTTCGCTTTAACTGGAAACAACTATTGCTTTTTAGTTTTTCGTGCCAACGTCCAAAGAGTCTGAGCTCCAGGACCATGGATTAGATTTAAAACTTTCATTACACCCGAGCATCGCCGGGCTATACTGCTAGTGAGTTATAATACAATTGAGGAAGCTTGACAATTTTTTTATAAAAGTGTTGGAATCTGGTAGGTCGTAATAGGTATCCATTATATTGTGGGACTTTTGAAAAACTTTTTCATTTGTAAACAAGTTATTACGTAACTTAGGTTTCTAACATGTGGTGTCTTCAGGCGATTTGCAATAACTGATTTTAACGTTTTTTTTTATTAAGAACGCTCACTTAAAAGAGATTGTTTATTGACGCTCAATTTTTAACGCAAGTTATAACGTTTTCATCTCTGGATGTATGACCCAAATAGATAGATAGATAGATAGATAGATAGATAGATAGATAGATAGATAGATAGATAGATAGATAGATTTCATGATATGGTTACACTTGGTCATAGTTTCTGTTCTTTCATTCAGTAATTCATTTTTGAATAACATAATAGCTAACTTTTCTTCCTGACAGTCTACATATTTTGCCACCGTTGTAAGGCTTGGCTATTTTCGCTCTACTCTTACAACGGTAGCAAATATGTAATTTTTTTTAATTGATAACAAACTTTGTAAATAGATATTTTTTAGCTATCTATTTTTTTTTCTTTTTACCTTAATGTTAAAAGTAATTTGGAACTACTTCTCAGGACGAAGATATATCTTTTTTTACCAAGTCTTGACCTAATACCCGGTGGAAAGGCTTTCTCTAGATAGTATAATATACATTATATAATACCGAATTTATAATCTCTTTTTTCTTTTGTACTTGCACATCAAAAGAGAAAATAAATTGCTCTATAGCAAAGTTCAGAGGGAAACAAGACGAAACAAAAATTACAAATGCTGATCCCAGTGGCCATTGATAAATCAACTTTATTCGAACGACAGACAAGTGCGATTTATTGAAAGAAGAGAAATTACCCATTACAAAGTTTTTAAACAACGTTCAACCTCTTGTTGGTCTGTCTTTAAAAAAAAGAAAATGTTTGAATGTTGAGAGAAAATGAATTTTACATTACATAATTTGAGGGTCATAGATAGATAGATAGATAGATAGATAGATAGATAGATAGATAGATAGATAGATAGATAGATAGATAGATAGATAATGAACAGACTGAGATAGATAGATAGATAGATAGATAGATAGATAGATAGATAGATAGATAGATAGATAGATAGATAGATAGATTATAAGTTGACAGAGATAGATACATTAATACGATCAATAGTGAAAAGGAACTAGGAAGAGTGACAGATTGAAATATAGATGATGTCGCTGTTTTATAACTACAGAATGGAATAACCATTTCATAGAAACAGCAACTTTGGCTTTAAAAGTCGAAGTAAAAGCCATGACTTTATTAATGTTCTACTAAATTATCTACAAGGCAAACTAGCCACTCACGTTTTATCAAGCATTCTTGGATTAACCATATACATTTCTGATTTTGCCTTAAATGATAGATAGATAGATAGATAGATAGATAGATAGATAGATAGATAGATAGATAGATAGATGATAGATAGATAGATAGATAGATAGATAGATAGATAGATAGATAGATAGATAGATAGATAGAATAGATAAGATAGATAGATAGATAGATAGATAGATAGATAGATAGATAGAATAGGATAGATAGATAGATAGATAGATAGATAGATAGATAGATAGATAGATAGATAGATAGATAGATAGATAGATAGATAGATAGATAGATAGATAGATAGATACGAATAGGATAGATAGATAGATAGGATGATAGATAGATAGATAGATAGATAGATAGATAGATAGATAGATAGATAGATAGATAGTAAACAAAGCGAATTGGTGGTTTCGTAGAATTAGACTTTCTCGTTTGCCATTTGTCTTGTAAAACTTTGAATATTTCTCATCACCTTAGCAAGATCTAAAACGACTTGGGGAATAAATTACCTCACAATACACGCGCCTCTATTCACAGGATATTAGTAAAAGGCGGAAGACGTAGGACGGGTTGCTCAGCAAATAAGAGCCACTGACGTCGATCAGATCAGCAATTATTGGCCACGTAAGAAGAACTGAACAGAATAATGAATAAGTTGAATGTGAATGAGGTTAAAACAAGTCCAGAAATTTGCAAACTATGAAAGGAAAAAAGATATAGATGATAGAAGATAGAAAAAAAAAAGAAACAAACAAAAAATGAATGATTAAAGAATGTTTGAAGGAAAAAAAGAAAAAAAAAGAAGCAAATCTGTAAAGTGGGAAAAAAATGAAAAGTTGCCAAAACAAAAGATAGAAAGAGGATACAAGTGAAAAGAAAGGGGAAAAGGAAGACAAACAAAACTGAATGAAAAGAAAAAAGAAAGAAAGACAGAAAGTACAAACAAAAGAGAAAGGAAGACTAAAAGAAAAACTGAATACAGAAAGAAAGAAAGAAAGAAAGAAAGAAAGAAAGCACGAATAAATGAGAAAAGAAAGAACGGAAAATTAAACAAGACTGAATGCAGAAAAAAAAACAGATAAAAGAATTAAACATAAATTAAATTTTAGCAGAATATAATAATTAAACGTGTGATTTTAATAGAAAAAAGAAATTAAACGTCCAATTTTAGCAGAATATAAAAAATCAACACGTTCAGCTCTAGTAGAGAAAGGATTTGTCCTCGTGAGTGGTATAATTTAACCTCGTTAAATTTTTCCCCCGCGTTCAAAGGGAGCAAATCTTCTCTCTTAACGTATTACCATGTGTTTACAGCGGCAAAGCAAATAAAATTAAAATACGTGCGTCTCAATTACAGAACTATTTATTACGACATATAAAATTAAAATACATAAAAAAGGTTTTTACATTTAACGTCTACAGTTCAATAAATGATTAGCATTAGACATATGTACAATAAAAGCAGAACTGCTAAAATTATATATATTTTAGCGTCAAAATATTGCGACTAAGTCACAAATTAGCCAAGAGAGAAAAGGGAAGGTGTGCTTTACGAACACCGACACAAAGTACTTACCAGAAGGTGGAAATACAAATGGCGTTCTCTTACATTTTATTAGCGGGATGCAGACAAGTCAAGGTTCCCGTAGTCGAAAGCTTCTTTCTCTACGGACTTGTTGGCCCGACGTTTCCTTTCCTTTTTCTTGTTCCTTCTTAGGGTAGCAGCTCTGGTCAAACAGTACTAGAAGGTTTTCTCAAACGCAGCAACAATTCAATATAGAGTCAAATATTTAAGGGACTCTTGAATCCACAATTAGGCGATTCGATTTGGTTATTGGGAAATCAACGACTACCCAGGCGAGTGTAGGTTCTCTACACCGAAAAAATATTTCAACAGTTAATATGGGGATTAAAAGGGACTCCGAAATCCACAATTAGGCGATTCGATTTGGTTAATGTGGAAACCAACGACTAGCCAGGCGAGTGTAGCTTCTCTACACCGCAAAAAATACTTCAACGATTATATCCCGTTATTAAGGGGATAGAACACACACTTTGGCTGTACGAAGATGAGTACCAACTAATGACCCCTCTAAATGTAGGAAAAAACGCAAAGCCATTTTCGCATCTCGCGGCCACACCGCAGCGAAAAGTCTGATGTTCTTCCTCCCTGAGCCCAATGCTGCCGACTGCCTACTGTCACGACCGTCGCTAACAATTATTATTGTTATTATAACGAAGGTCACGCTACTGTCCGCCTACCCGTGCAAGTTCATCGAGGAAAATCTTCCTGTTCCCTCGTCAAGTTACGTGCCCTGTGATTGATCAGCAGCGAGGGTACACTGAAAGCGGCACTGCCATTGGCCCACATCTCCCTTTTAACTAAAATAATTCTTACACAAACCAAGCAAAAACAAACGAGAAGGGAAAGAAAAGAAGAACAAACAAAGCTGAATGAAAAGAAAGAAAGAAAAAAATGAGAAGTGAATGAAAATAAGTCGAAATAAGACTGAATGTAAAGAAGGAAAATAGAACGGAAGAAAGAAAGAAAAACAAACACAAAATATAAGGAGAAAAAAGGCAAACGAAAAATAACTAAATTAGCAGAAAGAAAGAAAGAAACAAACAAACAAACAAAGAAGGGACAGAATGAAAGAAAGAACACAGAAAAAAGAAGAGGCAGAATGAAAGCCCAAACAAAACTGAATATAAAGAAAGAAATAGAAAAAAAAGGAAGAAAATAAGAAAGAAGGGAAGAATGCCAGAAAAATGCACAAAAAAAGAAAGAAAGAAGTCAAAAAGAGAAAAAACTGAATGCAAAGAAAGAAAGAAAGAAAGAAAGAAAGAAAAGACTGAATGCAATGATAGAAAGAATGAAAAAAAGAAAGAAAGTAAGAAAAAAGAAAGAAAGAATACAGAAAACATAATTGGAAGAAGGGAAGGTCAAACAAGACAGAATGCAAACAAATAAAGAAATTAAAGAAAGAAACAAACAAAGAAGGAAAGAAAGATTCAACCAGACTGAAATACAGAAAGGCAGAAAGAAAGATAAAAAGAATAAAAAGAAAAAAAAAAGAAAAAAAGGGTATTGATGAGTGAACAAAAGAAATCGCAAACAAGACAAAAGCCTAATAAATCAGGACTAAACAAGACAGAATGCAAAAAAGAAAGAAAGAATAAAAAAAAGCAAGATAAAACGCAAAGAAAGGATAACCAAACGAAGCTGAATTTATGGAAAGAATGAAAGAAAAAAGAAAGAAAAACTAAAAGAAAGACAAAGAGAAAGAAAATTAGTAAGAGAAAAGAGAAAACGAATGAATGATTGCACAAACAAGATCCATAGCAAAACAAAATATGTCCTAATAAAACAGAATGCAAAAAAAAAAAGAAGAAATAACACGACAAAAGGCTAATGAAAACAGTCTAGAGCAATCAGAGAAAAATATAGCATTACCTATTAAGTCCCACCAGCCATCCCTTTTGTAAGCAGAATGAGTGTTTGGTAGATAAAAATAATTAGGTTTTAATGTTATATTTGTTGTTTTGTCTAGTGTTGTACATTTTTGTTCGCCGTAATGCACGCACGCGTTTCTGCATTTAATTTTGTTTAGTTTTCTATCTCTTTTGTTTATATTTTTTTGTTTTTCTTTCTGAAAAATCAAAATAGAGACAGAAAAGAAGAATTTGCAAATGAGACATTATGCAAAGGAAGGAAGGAAGGAAGGAAGGAAATTACTCTAATGTTATTGATGCAAGCAAGGGACACTCTAACCATGGAGACACGATTTGTCAGTCTTTCCGGCACATGTCATTCCTGGGTTTAATCGATCTTCAGTAGTTACGCTGATCCGATTTCTCGCACGCCCCAAAGAGCTGAAGAATTGCAATTGATATGGCATTGACAGCGGTCCACATTTCATCCAAAATTTTGTCTTAAATGATCGATAGTTCAAAGCGTATATAGCTAGATAAATACCGAAAATATTAATCACCTTATTCATCCCAAATTACTTCCACCCCATCGCAAAATAGGTCACCACTTCTGCTCTAAACGTAAAGAAGGCGACAAAAATAGTTTTTCTTTCGCCAAAAGTCAGAAAATCTACAAAAGCAGAAAATACCAACGCCTTTACACATTATTCAGACGAGCATCTTAATTTCATTTATTTAGATTGAAGCTCAGCATTTTTTAATGTTCTAAAATGTCGATATATTTTTTTTTATTATTCTAGTCATTCGTGCGACTATTGTCCCTGTCGATATCCCCCCTCGGCTAATATGTTCTCTAATTTGTGGTGTGGGTTCAAACATATGCCTATGACAGTTTTCCTGGTGCAAAAATCCCCTGAAGATGGTCGATGGGCCAACTTATCTATCATTACATCATTTGAGGAAGAGAGATTTATCCCTTGTTTCCTGTTTTAAATTGGGTTTTCGGTTCTTCCTAAAGCCTAATTCTATACTATATTTCTAATGCCTCCGACTGAACTCTGAAATGTTATTTATAATTTATTAGCAGGATAACCCGGCGTTGCTCGGGTGTAATGAAAGCTTTAAAACTAATCCATGGTCCTGGAGCTCAGATTCTTTGGACATTGGCACGAAAGACTAAAAAGCAATAGTTGTTTCCAGTTAAAGCGAAACCGTAGACTGAAAGAAAAATGAATGGATGTAATCAAATTTTGATTTCCCGGTATCGATATCAAATAATTCTTTTTCATCGTAAACTGAATTTTGAAGGCTAAATAAGTCATCTGAGTAAATGGTATCATGGCTGAGATTAAGAACTACAATTATACCTACTTAGAGCCAAACCCGAAGCAAAAACTAAAATAAAAGGGCCGAAAAAAATACAGACATAAAGGCAGATAAACAGACACACACACACAAACATCTTGCCTTTTATATATATATATATATATATATATATATATATATATATATATATATTATCGATTTTCTGCACTATTGTAAGAACTGCAACATTGAAACCTCGGAATATCGTTTCTTATGTCTTTGTCTATGAGTGTATCAAATTTGACTAAAATCGGACCACACCTTCTATAACCCGATTTTTTCGATTATCGATATTTATCGGGGGTACCGTGGCACAATACCTAGCTAAGAACACTCGCAGACGGTATAGTACATATGTGTAAATTTTCAAGAAAATTGGTTCAGCCGTTTCGGAGTCTATAGGTAACGAACACACACACACACACAGAGACAAAGTTCATTTATAAATAAGTTTAATTTTTTTTTGTCTCAATAGGGTTAGGTAGTTTCAACTATCGTTCAGTTTACATTCTTACACGGTCTTTTGAACAAGAGTAAATGTTTATCTCTGGTTTTCCGTTTTGGATCGTATTTCTGGTTCCTTCCAAAATCTACTTCACACTATACCGCTATCGTCTCCGACTGAAATCTGATTCTTAAATCTTATTCAATAAATAAATCTTGAATTCTTCAAGTTTCGAACTAGCCGTTATGTCTTTGATATAGCCCCCCACCCAAGAACTTCCCTTTTAGTCCTTTCGCTCATAGACACCAGACAGTAATCCTCTACTTTGAGTGGCTTATATTGGGTGAACATTAGTAAAACAAATTACTATTCTTACGCCTGCCAAGTAATCTCGGGCATCATTATGAATGAACGAGAAAATCAAAGGTGCTCTACTAGCATAGCCTTGTGCCAGCTAGTAAAATAGGTGATTGGGTACAGAGAAATAATTAGCGAACCATTTTATTATCAAAATGCAATAAACTTTCCAGATTCCAAACGAGTTCTTAAAAACGCTTACTGACTTTCGATTTAAGAACCACCTCTGTTTTTTCTCACTCTTAAAATCATAGAATTGATGCAAGGTACTTGAATAGCCATTGCATTTAGAGTTCTGTGCATTCCAATCACATCGACAAAAAACATGTCTCTCTTCTTGAAATAGCTTCAGTAAAAAGTAATTTCTTAGCTGAATTACCAAACAGCTTCCGTCTGAGTTTGTCTTGAAGAATTCTCTTACGTCTCATGACTGTTCCAAAATTTCCTGCAGATGGATGTTTAGATTGGGTGATGGCGAAGCGGGAATTATTCCACAGTTTGCAGAGTGTCATAAATTTCCTTTTTTCTGAGATAATGAAGCGGAAATATATTTTCTAAACCATTTATTCTGAAGGAGAAACTTCATAAAAGACTTTTGCAAAGCTCTTGAATAAAATGGCGGCAATCATACAAGAAAGAAAAGGGTAAAATTCCAAAGTATATTCGATCTCTATTAACGACAAGCGGGACAACGACAATATTTCATTCTTGTTCCAAAATCGATAAGGAATCGTTCTGCTATATTTATAATCAAATTTCGTTTAATATCGTTTATGAACATAAAATCGAAACAGTCCATTATTGGAATCAACTGAGAATATTTATTTTCTTTCGATTAAGTTCTATCGCTGCAGTTGGGAGTTCGAAACTTAGTCTCGGATTTTAAAAGGCTTGTCAACGATAAATTGGATAAATGTAATTGTTTTCATTTCGAGATGGTAAGGGTCATAGAGTGCGGGAACTGAAAACCCTAAAACCCTCTTTCCTACACCGCTCTGAGGGCTGTTTAACAAAATCAATGCAAGACGAGATTTAGTGAGTTGGATCCCGTATCTTGAGAGAGATAGGTTGGGATAAGTTTTGAAATACGGTCGGCCTAAAAACTCGTCTGCTGCTAGATATAAGAAGACATTGCCAAATTGAACCACCTCATCGTCCCGTAGAAATAATATAACACGAATATTCTACTGAATACCAGCCAACTGATATTTCTTTTCCATCACTTATTTTGACTATATATATATATATATATATATATATATATATATATATATATATATATATATAAGGCTATGAAGATTGTGTTCAAGAATGATGCATTAAAAGTATATATATTTGTTTTTTGAATTTTTTGAACATTATTTTTAATGGATCCAAGTATTTGAGTAGATAGTATATTTTTCTATAATTAGACATTATACTTATATATATCCACCGGTCTGAATAATCTCGTTACGAAAATATCTATCTGGATAGGTACATTCGACTTTGCCGAATCATAAAATCTTCTGTGGTCGAGTTGTAAGACAAGTCAGATCTATTGAAGGCATCGTTTAGGTCTATGGAAGTCGCAAGGTTTGAATCTTGACGGAAGATAAATATTTTCCTAAAAAGATTTTTGAATATTTAGGCTGGTGGATATATTTAAATGTACTGCTTAATGATAGAAAAGCATACTACCCACTCAAATACATGTATCCATTAAAAATAATGTTCAAGCAAATAAATGTATACATATATCTAAACTTATTTATAAATGGAACTTTGTCTGTGTTTGTGTGTCTGTGTGTGTGTATCCGTTACCTATAGACTCCGAAAAGGCTGAACCAATTTTCTTGAAAATTTACACAGTTGTACTATAAGCGTCTGCGAGTGTTCTTAGCTAGGTTTTGTGTCGAGGTACCGCCGATAAATATCGTAAACCGATAATCGAAAAAATCGGGTTGTAGAATGAGTGGTCCGATTTTAATCAAATTTGATACACTCATAGACAAAGACATAAGAAACTATATTCAGAAGTTTCAAGGTTGCAGTTCTTACAATAGTTCAGAAAATTTGATATCGATAGCAGGAAATCAAAATTTGATTCACATCCATTCATTTTTCTTTCAGTCTACGGTTTCGTTTTAACTGAAAACAACTTTTTAGTCTTTCGTGTCAACGTCCAAAGAATCTGAGCTCCATGGCCATGGACTAGTTTTAAGGCTTTTATTACCCCCGAGCAACGCCGGGCTATACTGCTAGTATATATATATATATATTACAAAATATAGCTTTATTGCATCATGCTTGAATGCAATTTTCATCGCCTTATTCGTATCAATCTTGTAGCGTAGAATATTTCCTCACTGACATACTAGCGCTTTGCGAAACCAATCTTAACCCCTCAATTCCTGGCTACCTTTCCCTTTTAATGGAGGGCTCCACTGTCCATATACATGGACTGGGGGTTTATGTCAGTGAACACCTCCTTCTAGCTAGGATAGCATCTCTTGAATGCTCTGATCACCCATACATGTGTCTCCGTCTTTCACTTTTGAAATTAGTTAGCTATCTTCTCTTTCTGTACCGTTCTCCTTCCTCTCCCGACTGCTTCCTGCTAGACAGTGTCTCTGACGGTATAGATAAGGCTACTTCCTCCTACTCATTCGCTAACATATTTGTGTTCCGAGATCATAATGCCCACCATGTCAAGTGGCTATAAAACTCTGCCCCCTCTCTGGTATTTAAGATAATTTCAAAACTTGAACCCCACAAGGCGAGTGTAGGCGACGTAATCCTGGTCATTGTCTTGAAGAAATGTACACATGAACCCTCCTCTGTCCTCTCTAAACTACTCTGTAATTACCGCCTCTGTGATTCTTGTTTTTCTATCTGCTGGAAATCTTGTATTTAAAAACTCAGGCGGAACCCTCGGACACTTCTAATTATCGCCCCATCAGCTGCCTACCAATTTCGGCAAAGTGATCGAAGCTATTATCAGTGCTAAAATAGTTCAACATCTTACCGTTCATAAACTATTCTCGTACATACAGTATGACGTCTGCTTTGCCAGGTCTACTGTCGATATGCTAACGACCATCGCCAAGTACATATACCACGCCCTCGATAAGACCGGTGAAACTCGGGCTGTCGACCTGGATATCTCCAAAACATTTGATAGGCCTTCTGTGCAAGCTCCAGGGATATGGTATCACTGGACGCTTGCTTGACCTGATCCAATCCCTCCTATCTAACCGCATAAAGAAGGTCGTCTTGAAAGGGTATGCCCCCACACCCTATCACATGAACGCGGGTGTCCCCCGGGGCTCTATCCTAAGTCTGACGCTCTTTCTGGTCTTTATAAATGATCAATATGCGTGTATGTGAATATTAACTAAGTTTAGCACAAGGCCACGACCATTGGGTGTTCACTTTAACTACTCTAACAATGGCTTTCAAGATGTACGTCCCAAACATTATTCAACAGAAGGGGCAATAGGATAAAAATGTGTCATCTGTTCTATTCACTAAGTTAGTTAAGTGCCATACGTGATACACGCTTGGGCGATCATGTCTCGAAAAAGACATGACTGACTAGGCAGAACATTATCCCAAAGTAGGTTGCCATTACTTTCTGCGGTAGACTGATTGTCAGCCAAGGCTATAGAATCCAATCTGTCCTGTTATTTGACACATAGCTAGAAGGGGAAGAGATGTATTATATTATTAAGTATTAATTAGTGGGGGATCAGTCTATTACTTCTTTAAAATAAAAGACTGGTCCCTCACTTTATGTCTAGTGTAAGCCTTAAACATGTTTTCCACTATTATATTCAGTCATTCAGTTAAGTGCCATACATGATACACGCTTTGAGCGATCATGTCTCGAAAGAGACATAACTGACTGGGTAGAAGATTATCCCGAAGTAGGTTGCCATTTCTACTGTAGACTGGTTGCCAGCCAAGGCTATAGGACCCAATTTGTCCTATTATTTAACTCATAACTGGAGAGAAGAGATGTATTAATACCTTTCCTAAGGGTATTTGTGAGTAAGTGTATGCAAGGAATTCAAGTGGAATTCGAACTCGGTTTCCCGATTTCTTGTCCCGAGCCGATATCCACTGCACCACAACGCACATTCTGTTGCCTTATACCAGACTAAATTCAGTAACTGACAATATTAACTATTTAGTGCACATCGTTATAAATTTAACAATTACATTGGCATATTACTGCTTTACTAAATTCGATTTTCCCAGAACGTCTCATATTTATGGCCTTATGTTGAACTGAACTGACTTTAGTAAATATCTCGAGAAGGTTATCTACATTTTAAGGTTTATTTATTCAAATATAAATTGGAATTTTGATGAAAGAAATGTTTATGACTTTTCCTTCTTCTGCTCTTGTAAATAGAAAATGCCATTAAAACTGGAAAATCATAAATTATCAGGAATTTATGTTTATATTATAGTCGCAGATTTGTGCCTCGTGGAAACAATGTCTGATACCATAATAAAGAATAATTTCAAGTACACGCAACTGGCGTCAAGTTAATCTCAAAGACGATTGTTCATTGTAATGATTTTAATCTTAATTGGATGTTCGATTTATGCTTCTTGATCAAAAAAGTTAAGTATTTCTCAACAGTGCCGAAGCCCAGTGTTTGAACAGAGGTAAAAGACAGAATTTCGAAGGGCGATTTTTTTTCTTTTCAGTTACGTAGATGACTGGCATACCACAGTCAACCTGTCAGTCAGTTAAGTGCCATATGTGATATACGCTTGGGCGACCATGTCTCAAAATGTCTGTGTGTAAGTGAATGCAATGAATTCAACTGGAATTCAAACTCGGCTCCCCGATTTGTCGTTCCGAGTCGATATCCACTGCACCACCCACGCAAGCTTTCCTGTATACTGAGGTGAGAAAAGTTGTTGTATTTGATGTACCAGAATATTAGAAAGAGCCAGTTATAATATAGCTTAGGATAAGAAGGTCATCGAGCGATAGCTATATAATTTAGAAGTTAGCTTTATAATTTTAGAATTCAACCAGTTCTAATTAGTTATTGCTTTGTTTGCAGCTCAATATTGGGAAACAATGTTTTTATCTTTACGGGTGCTACTAATTTTTAAAAATCTCTCTTTAATTTTCTTTATCGATGTTGTTCTAATTTGGCCTTCCTTAAATGCATTTCGTGAGTTTTCTGAAAAATATTCAACAAAAAAATTACCAACTCAGAATTCAGTCAGTTAAGTGTCATACGTGATACACGCTTTGGGTGATCATATATCTTGAAAGAGACATGACTGACTGGGTTATCCCGTCATATGTTGCCATTGCTTTATGCGGTAGACTGGTTGCCAGCCAAGGCTATATAACCCAATCTATTCTGTTATTTAACCCATAACTGTGGGGAAGAGACGGATTAATACCTTTCCCAAGGGTATTTGTGCGTAAGTGAATGCAAGAAATTCAACTGGAATTCGAACTCGGCACCCCGATTTGTCGTTCCGAGGGTCGATATTCACTGCACCACAAAAAGACCAAGGTACAACAAATGTCCTTAATATCAGGGCACGATTGTCAGAATTCTTCGTGATTTCGTAAATTTCTTATCTTAATAGTTTATTGCCAGTAAATTTTGAAATGTTTTTGATTAAAAAAAAGGCATTCGAAAAACATCGAAACCTTTTATGCTTTCTTGATAAGGGAAACACTCGAAGGATAATGAAAACCTAAAAAAAAAACATTAAATTAGCCGAAAGAAAAATGGCGACATTAAATGGTAGGGTTGACTCTACTCAAAATCGTAACATTCATACGAGAAATTTGGATTACATGAATGACGTCATGCTAAAAAAGAAAATGGCTGAAGGAACGGCAGGTAGTTGTTATCAATGATAAAGCGAGAGAGTAAAAAGCCAATGCAGAACTGGAAGATTTGGCTGAAGGGGGAAAAGATATGGTTAACTTTTCGCCCCAAGCAGATTAACGGAGGCTCTTTTCAACTGACGGATTACTGAACCAAAATTAATTGGAAAATCTGAAGCAGATAAAAATTATTTCTAACGGATTAAGTCATGTCAAGGCTGATAATAGAGGTAATAGTCAAGTATCCCATTTACCATCAGTGACGAGATAGATAGATAGATAGATAGATAGATAGATAGATAGATAGATATTGGTACTGGGCAGTATATATATATATATATATATATATATATATATATATATATATATAATTATGAATGAAATGTGCATTGCGACACGGAAAGTTCTATGTTTCGAGATAAAATCCCATCAGGCAATGTTGTATGTGAAAATGATTTAAATGTTTATAAAAAAATAAATGCCAGGGAGTCGAAAACCGTAAAACCTTGGATC